>OX439134.1:0-146355 GCA_949318235.1 Ecdyonurus torrentis
CTAAACGCCAATGAAAGTAATCGGGCAGGCTAGAGATCGGCGAGCGAGGCAACTTGGAAGTACAAGCACCACAGCTGCTTCTTTTATAGTTAAATTTGTAATTTCTGGAAGTTAAAAAAACATAAAAAGTGAGATTTAAGTTACTTAATGTTATTTCATCAACCTTTTCAATTGTTAATTTGAACCTCCCATATACCTCTTTTCATTCACATAATAACATTTGAGTATTTGCAGCAACTTCTTAGTTTCACATTTTTCCCATAAGTTAACATGGAAAAAAGTTTGAGTTTTTCTTATTTTGGCCAAAATAACATAGCTAAACGCCAATGAAAGTAATCGGGCAGGCTAGAGATCGGCGAGCGAGGCAACTTGGAAGTACAAGCACCACAGCTGCTTCTTTTATAGTTAAATTTGTAATTTCTGGAAGTTAAAAAAACATAAAAAGTGAGATTTAAGTTACTTAATGTTATTTCATCAACCTTTTCAAATTGTTAATTTGAACCTCCCATATACCTCTTTTCATTCACATAATAACATTTGAGTATTTGCAGCAACTTCTTAGTTTCACATTTTTCCCATAAGTTAACATGGAAAAAAGTTTGAGTTTTTCTTATTTTGGCCAAAATAACATACTAAACGCCAATGAAAGTAATCGGGCAGGCTAGAGATCGGCGAGCGAGGCAACTTGGAAGTACAAGCACCACAGCTGCTTCTTTTATAGTTAAATTTGTAATTTCTGGAAGTTAAAAAAACATAAAAAGTGAGATTTAAGTTACTTAATGTTATTTCATCAACCTTTTCAAATTGTTAATTTGAACCTCCCATATACCTCTTTTCATTCACATAATAACATTTGAGTATTTGCAGCAACTTCTTAGTTTCACATTTTTCCCATAAGTTAACATGGAAAAAAGTTTGAGTTTTTCTTATTTTGGCCAAAATAACATACTAAACGCCAATGAAAGTAATCGGGCAGGCTAGAGATCGGCGAGCGAGGCAACTTGGAAGTACAAGCACCACAGCTGCTTCTTTTATAGTTAAATTTGTAATTTCTGGAAGTTAAAAAAACATAAAAAGTGAGATTTAAGTTACTTAATGTTATTTCATCAACCTTTTCAAATTGTTAATTTGAACCTCCCATATACCTCTTTTCATTCACATAATAACATTTGAGTATTTGCAGCAACTTCTTAGTTTCACATTTTTCCCATAAGTTAACATGGAAAAAAGTTTGAGTTTTTCTTATTTTGGCCAAAATAACATACTAAACGCCAATGAAAGTAATCGGGCAGGCTAGAGATCGGCGAGCGAGGCAACTTGGAAGTACAAGCACCACAGCTGCTTCTTTTATAGTTAAATTTGTAATTTCTGGAAGTTAAAAAAACATAAAAAGTGAGATTTAAGTTACTTAATGTTATTTCATCAACCTTTTCAAATTGTTAATTTGAACCTCCCATATACCTCTTTTCATTCACATAATAACATTTGAGTATTTGCAGCAACTTCTTAGTTTCACATTTTTCCCATAAGTTAACATGGAAAAAAGTTTGAGTTTTTCTTATTTTGGCCAAAATAACATACTAAACGCCAATGAAAGTAATCGGGCAGGCTAGAGATCGGCGAGCGAGGCAACTTGGAAGTACAAGCACCACAGCTGCTTCTTTTATAGTTAAATTTGTAATTTCTGGAAGTTAAAAAAACATAAAAAGTGAGATTTAAGTTACTTAATGTTATTTCATCAACCTTTTCAAATTGTTAATTTGAACCTCCCATATACCTCTTTTCATTCACATAATAACATTTGAGTATTTGCAGCAACTTCTTAGTTTCACATTTTTCCCATAAGTTAACATGGAAAAAAGTTTGAGTTTTTCTTATTTTGGCCAAAATAACATACTAAACGCCAATGAAAGTAATCGGGCAGGCTAGAGATCGGCGAGCGAGGCAACTTGGAAGTACAAGCACCACAGCTGCTTCTTTTATAGTTAAATTTGTAATTTCTGGAAGTTAAAAAAACATAAAAAGTGAGATTTAAGTTACTTAATGTTATTTCATCAACCTTTTCAAATTGTTAATTTGAACCTCCCATATACCTCTTTTCATTCACATAATAACATTTGAGTATTTGCAGCAACTTCTTAGTTTCACATTTTTCCCATAAGTTAACATGGAAAAAAGTTTGAGTTTTTCTTATTTTGGCCAAAATAACATACTAAACGCCAATGAAAGTAATCGGGCAGGCTAGAGATCGGCGAGCGAGGCAACTTGGAAGTACAAGCACCACAGCTGCTTCTTTTATAGTTAAATTTGTAATTTCTGGAAGTTAAAAAAACATAAAAAGTGAGATTTAAGTTACTTAATGTTATTTCATCAACCTTTTCAAATTGTTAATTTGAACCTCCCATATACCTCTTTTCATTCACATAATAACATTTGAGTATTTGCAGCAACTTCTTAGTTTCACATTTTTCCCATAAGTTAACATGGAAAAAAGTTTGAGTTTTTCTTATTTTGGCCAAAATAACATACTAAACGCCAATGAAAGTAATCGGGCAGGCTAGAGATCGGCGAGCGAGGCAACTTGGAAGTACAAGCACCACAGCTGCTTCTTTTATAGTTAAATTTGTAATTTCTGGAAGTTAAAAAAACATAAAAAGTGAGATTTAAGTTACTTAATGTTATTTCATCAACCTTTTCAAATTGTTAATTTGAACCTCCCATATACCTCTTTTCATTCACATAATAACATTTGAGTATTTGCAGCAACTTCTTAGTTTCACATTTTTCCCATAAGTTAACATGGAAAAAAGTTTGAGTTTTTCTTATTTTGGCCAAAATAACATACTAAACGCCAATGAAAGTAATCGGGCAGGCTAGAGATCGGCGAGCGAGGCAACTTGGAAGTACAAGCACCACAGCTGCTTCTTTTATAGTTAAATTTGTAATTTCTGGAAGTTAAAAAAACATAAAAAGTGAGATTTAAGTTACTTAATGTTATTTCATCAACCTTTTCAAATTGTTAATTTGAACCTCCCATATACCTCTTTTCATTCACATAATAACATTTGAGTATTTGCAGCAACTTCTTAGTTTCACATTTTTCCCATAAGTTAACATGGAAAAAAGTTTGAGTTTTTCTTATTTTGGCCAAAATAACATACTAAACGCCAATGAAAGTAATCGGGCAGGCTAGAGATCGGCGAGCGAGGCAACTTGGAAGTACAAGCACCACAGCTGCTTCTTTTATAGTTAAATTTGTAATTTCTGGAAGTTAAAAAAACATAAAAAGTGAGATTTAAGTTACTTAATGTTATTTCATCAACCTTTTCAAATTGTTAATTTGAACCTCCCATATACCTCTTTTCATTCACATAATAACATTTGAGTATTTGCAGCAACTTCTTAGTTTCACATTTTTCCCATAAGTTAACATGGAAAAAAGTTTGAGTTTTTCTTATTTTGGCCAAAATAACATACTAAACGCCAATGAAAGTAATCGGGCAGGCTAGAGATCGGCGAGCGAGGCAACTTGGAAGTACAAGCACCACAGCTGCTTCTTTTATAGTTAAATTTGTAATTTCTGGAAGTTAAAAAAACATAAAAAGTGAGATTTAAGTTACTTAATGTTATTTCATCAACCTTTTCAAATTGTTAATTTGAACCTCCCATATACCTCTTTTCATTCACATAATAACATTTGAGTATTTGCAGCAACTTCTTAGTTTCACATTTTTCCCATAAGTTAACATGGAAAAAAGTTTGAGTTTTTCTTATTTTGGCCAAAATAACATACTAAACGCCAATGAAAGTAATCGGGCAGGCTAGAGATCGGCGAGCGAGGCAACTTGGAAGTACAAGCACCACAGCTGCTTCTTTTATAGTTAAATTTGTAATTTCTGGAAGTTAAAAAAACATAAAAAGTGAGATTTAAGTTACTTAATGTTATTTCATCAACCTTTTCAAATTGTTAATTTGAACCTCCCATATACCTCTTTTCATTCACATAATAACATTTGAGTATTTGCAGCAACTTCTTAGTTTCACATTTTTCCCATAAGTTAACATGGAAAAAAGTTTGAGTTTTTCTTATTTTGGCCAAAATAACATACTAAACGCCAATGAAAGTAATCGGGCAGGCTAGAGATCGGCGAGCGAGGCAACTTGGAAGTACAAGCACCACAGCTGCTTCTTTTATAGTTAAATTTGTAATTTCTGGAAGTTAAAAAAACATAAAAAGTGAGATTTAAGTTACTTAATGTTATTTCATCAACCTTTTCAAATTGTTAATTTGAACCTCCCATATACCTCTTTTCATTCACATAATAACATTTGAGTATTTGCAGCAACTTCTTAGTTTCACATTTTTCCCATAAGTTAACATGGAAAAAAGTTTGAGTTTTTCTTATTTTGGCCAAAATAACATACTAAACGCCAATGAAAGTAATCGGGCAGGCTAGAGATCGGCGAGCGAGGCAACTTGGAAGTACAAGCACCACAGCTGCTTCTTTTATAGTTAAATTTGTAATTTCTGGAAGTTAAAAAAACATAAAAAGTGAGATTTAAGTTACTTAATGTTATTTCATCAACCTTTTCAAATTGTTAATTTGAACCTCCCATATACCTCTTTTCATTCACATAATAACATTTGAGTATTTGCAGCAACTTCTTAGTTTCACATTTTTCCCATAAGTTAACATGGAAAAAAGTTTGAGTTTTTCTTATTTTGGCCAAAATAACATACTAAACGCCAATGAAAGTAATCGGGCAGGCTAGAGATCGGCGAGCGAGGCAACTTGGAAGTACAAGCACCACAGCTGCTTCTTTTATAGTTAAATTTGTAATTTCTGGAAGTTAAAAAAACATAAAAAGTGAGATTTAAGTTACTTAATGTTATTTCATCAACCTTTTCAAATTGTTAATTTGAACCTCCCATATACCTCTTTTCATTCACATAATAACATTTGAGTATTTGCAGCAACTTCTTAGTTTCACATTTTTCCCATAAGTTAACATGGAAAAAAGTTTGAGTTTTTCTTATTTTGGCCAAAATAACATACTAAACGCCAATGAAAGTAATCGGGCAGGCTAGAGATCGGCGAGCGAGGCAACTTGGAAGTACAAGCACCACAGCTGCTTCTTTTATAGTTAAATTTGTAATTTCTGGAAGTTAAAAAAACATAAAAAGTGAGATTTAAGTTACTTAATGTTATTTCATCAACCTTTTCAAATTGTTAATTTGAACCTCCCATATACCTCTTTTCATTCACATAATAACATTTGAGTATTTGCAGCAACTTCTTAGTTTCACATTTTTCCCATAAGTTAACATGGAAAAAAGTTTGAGTTTTTCTTATTTTGGCCAAAATAACATACTAAACGCCAATGAAAGTAATCGGGCAGGCTAGAGATCGGCGAGCGAGGCAACTTGGAAGTACAAGCACCACAGCTGCTTCTTTTATAGTTAAATTTGTAATTTCTGGAAGTTAAAAAAACATAAAAAGTGAGATTTAAGTTACTTAATGTTATTTCATCAACCTTTTCAAATTGTTAATTTGAACCTCCCATATACCTCTTTTCATTCACATAATAACATTTGAGTATTTGCAGCAACTTCTTAGTTTCACATTTTTCCCATAAGTTAACATGGAAAAAAGTTTGAGTTTTTCTTATTTTGGCCAAAATAACATACTAAACGCCAATGAAAGTAATCGGGCAGGCTAGAGATCGGCGAGCGAGGCAACTTGGAAGTACAAGCACCACAGCTGCTTCTTTTATAGTTAAATTTGTAATTTCTGGAAGTTAAAAAAACATAAAAAGTGAGATTTAAGTTACTTAATGTTATTTCATCAACCTTTTCAAATTGTTAATTTGAACCTCCCATATACCTCTTTTCATTCACATAATAACATTTGAGTATTTGCAGCAACTTCTTAGTTTCACATTTTTCCCATAAGTTAACATGGAAAAAAGTTTGAGTTTTTCTTATTTTGGCCAAAATAACATACTAAACGCCAATGAAAGTAATCGGGCAGGCTAGAGATCGGCGAGCGAGGCAACTTGGAAGTACAAGCACCACAGCTGCTTCTTTTATAGTTAAATTTGTAATTTCTGGAAGTTAAAAAAACATAAAAAGTGAGATTTAAGTTACTTAATGTTATTTCATCAACCTTTTCAAATTGTTAATTTGAACCTCCCATATACCTCTTTTCATTCACATAATAACATTTGAGTATTTGCAGCAACTTCTTAGTTTCACATTTTTCCCATAAGTTAACATGGAAAAAAGTTTGAGTTTTTCTTATTTTGGCCAAAATAACATACTAAACGCCAATGAAAGTAATCGGGCAGGCTAGAGATCGGCGAGCGAGGCAACTTGGAAGTACAAGCACCACAGCTGCTTCTTTTATAGTTAAATTTGTAATTTCTGGAAGTTAAAAAAACATAAAAAGTGAGATTTAAGTTACTTAATGTTATTTCATCAACCTTTTCAAATTGTTAATTTGAACCTCCCATATACCTCTTTTCATTCACATAATAACATTTGAGTATTTGCAGCAACTTCTTAGTTTCACATTTTTCCCATAAGTTAACATGGAAAAAAGTTTGAGTTTTTCTTATTTTGGCCAAAATAACATACTAAACGCCAATGAAAGTAATCGGGCAGGCTAGAGATCGGCGAGCGAGGCAACTTGGAAGTACAAGCACCACAGCTGCTTCTTTTATAGTTAAATTTGTAATTTCTGGAAGTTAAAAAAACATAAAAAGTGAGATTTAAGTTACTTAATGTTATTTCATCAACCTTTTCAAATTGTTAATTTGAACCTCCCATATACCTCTTTTCATTCACATAATAACATTTGAGTATTTGCAGCAACTTCTTAGTTTCACATTTTTCCCATAAGTTAACATGGAAAAAAGTTTGAGTTTTTCTTATTTTGGCCAAAATAACATACTAAACGCCAATGAAAGTAATCGGGCAGGCTAGAGATCGGCGAGCGAGGCAACTTGGAAGTACAAGCACCACAGCTGCTTCTTTTATAGTTAAATTTGTAATTTCTGGAAGTTAAAAAAACATAAAAAGTGAGATTTAAGTTACTTAATGTTATTTCATCAACCTTTTCAAATTGTTAATTTGAACCTCCCATATACCTCTTTTCATTCACATAATAACATTTGAGTATTTGCAGCAACTTCTTAGTTTCACATTTTTCCCATAAGTTAACATGGAAAAAAGTTTGAGTTTTTCTTATTTTGGCCAAAATAACATACTAAACGCCAATGAAAGTAATCGGGCAGGCTAGAGATCGGCGAGCGAGGCAACTTGGAAGTACAAGCACCACAGCTGCTTCTTTTATAGTTAAATTTGTAATTTCTGGAAGTTAAAAAAACATAAAAAGTGAGATTTAAGTTACTTAATGTTATTTCATCAACCTTTTCAAATTGTTAATTTGAACCTCCCATATACCTCTTTTCATTCACATAATAACATTTGAGTATTTGCAGCAACTTCTTAGTTTCACATTTTTCCCATAAGTTAACATGGAAAAAAGTTTGAGTTTTTCTTATTTTGGCCAAAATAACATACTAAACGCCAATGAAAGTAATCGGGCAGGCTAGAGATCGGCGAGCGAGGCAACTTGGAAGTACAAGCACCACAGCTGCTTCTTTTATAGTTAAATTTGTAATTTCTGGAAGTTAAAAAAACATAAAAAGTGAGATTTAAGTTACTTAATGTTATTTCATCAACCTTTTCAAATTGTTAATTTGAACCTCCCATATACCTCTTTTCATTCACATAATAACATTTGAGTATTTGCAGCAACTTCTTAGTTTCACATTTTTCCCATAAGTTAACATGGAAAAAAGTTTGAGTTTTTCTTATTTTGGCCAAAATAACATACTAAACGCCAATGAAAGTAATCGGGCAGGCTAGAGATCGGCGAGCGAGGCAACTTGGAAGTACAAGCACCACAGCTGCTTCTTTTATAGTTAAATTTGTAATTTCTGGAAGTTAAAAAAACATAAAAAGTGAGATTTAAGTTACTTAATGTTATTTCATCAACCTTTTCAAATTGTTAATTTGAACCTCCCATATACCTCTTTTCATTCACATAATAACATTTGAGTATTTGCAGCAACTTCTTAGTTTCACATTTTTCCCATAAGTTAACATGGAAAAAAGTTTGAGTTTTTCTTATTTTGGCCAAAATAACATACTAAACGCCAATGAAAGTAATCGGGCAGGCTAGAGATCGGCGAGCGAGGCAACTTGGAAGTACAAGCACCACAGCTGCTTCTTTTATAGTTAAATTTGTAATTTCTGGAAGTTAAAAAAAACATAAAAAGTGAGATTTAAGTTACTTAATGTTATTTCATCAACCTTTTCAAATTGTTAATTTGAACCTCCCATATACCTCTTTTCATTCACATAATAACATTTGAGTATTTGCAGCAACTTCTTAGTTTCACATTTTTCCCATAAGTTAACATGGAAAAAAGTTTGAGTTTTTCTTATTTTGGCCAAAATAACATACTAAACGCCAATGAAAGTAATCGGGCAGGCTAGAGATCGGCGAGCGAGGCAACTTGGAAGTACAAGCACCACAGCTGCTTCTTTTATAGTTAAATTTGTAATTTCTGGAAGTTAAAAAAACATAAAAAGTGAGATTTAAGTTACTTAATGTTATTTCATCAACCTTTTCAAATTGTTAATTTGAACCTCCCATATACCTCTTTTCATTCACATAATAACATTTGAGTATTTGCAGCAACTTCTTAGTTTCACATTTTTCCCATAAGTTAACATGGAAAAAAGTTTGAGTTTTTCTTATTTTGGCCAAAATAACATACTAAACGCCAATGAAAGTAATCGGGCAGGCTAGAGATCGGCGAGCGAGGCAACTTGGAAGTACAAGCACCACAGCTGCTTCTTTTATAGTTAAATTTGTAATTTCTGGAAGTTAAAAAAACATAAAAAGTGAGATTTAAGTTACTTAATGTTATTTCATCAACCTTTTCAAATTGTTAATTTGAACCTCCCATATACCTCTTTTCATTCACATAATAACATTTGAGTATTTGCAGCAACTTCTTAGTTTCACATTTTTCCCATAAGTTAACATGGAAAAAAGTTTGAGTTTTTCTTATTTTGGCCAAAATAACATACTAAACGCCAAT
Source organism: Ecdyonurus torrentis (assembly GCA_949318235.1). Taxonomy (NCBI): domain Eukaryota; kingdom Metazoa; phylum Arthropoda; class Insecta; order Ephemeroptera; family Heptageniidae; genus Ecdyonurus; species Ecdyonurus torrentis. The sequence continues at coordinate 9,178 of OX439134.1, forward strand.
GAAAGTAATCGGGCAGGCTAGAGATCGGCGAGCGAGGCAACTTGGAAGTACAAGCACCACAGCTGCTTCTTTTATAGTTAAATTTGTAATTTCTGGAAGTTAAAAAAACATAAAAAGTGAGATTTAAGTTACTTAATGTTATTTCATCAACCTTTTCAAATTGTTAATTTGAACCTCCCATATACCTCTTTTCATTCACATAATAACATTTGAGTATTTGCAGCAACTTCTTAGTTTCACATTTTTCCCATAAGTTAACATGGAAAAAAGTTTGAGTTTTTCTTATTTTGGCCAAAATAACATACTAAACGCCAATGAAAGTAATCGGGCAGGCTAGAGATCGGCGAGCGAGGCAACTTGGAAGTACAAGCACCACAGCTGCTTCTTTTATAGTTAAATTTGTAATTTCTGGAAGTTAAAAAAACATAAAAAGTGAGATTTAAGTTACTTAATGTTATTTCATCAACCTTTTCAAATTGTTAATTTGAACCTCCCATATACCTCTTTTCATTCACATAATAACATTTGAGTATTTGCAGCAACTTCTTAGTTTCACATTTTTCCCATAAGTTAACATGGAAAAAAGTTTGAGTTTTTCTTATTTTGGCCAAAATAACATACTAAACGCCAATGAAAGTAATCGGGCAGGCTAGAGATCGGCGAGCGAGGCAACTTGGAAGTACAAGCACCACAGCTGCTTCTTTTATAGTTAAATTTGTAATTTCTGGAAGTTAAAAAAACATAAAAAGTGAGATTTAAGTTACTTAATGTTATTTCATCAACCTTTTCAAATTGTTAATTTGAACCTCCCATATACCTCTTTTCATTCACATAATAACATTTGAGTATTTGCAGCAACTTCTTAGTTTCACATTTTTCCCATAAGTTAACATGGAAAAAAGTTTGAGTTTTTCTTATTTTGGCCAAAATAACATACTAAACGCCAATGAAAGTAATCGGGCAGGCTAGAGATCGGCGAGCGAGGCAACTTGGAAGTACAAGCACCACAGCTGCTTCTTTTATAGTTAAATTTGTAATTTCTGGAAGTTAAAAAAACATAAAAAGTGAGATTTAAGTTACTTAATGTTATTTCATCAACCTTTTCAAATTGTTAATTTGAACCTCCCATATACCTCTTTTCATTCACATAATAACATTTGAGTATTTGCAGCAACTTCTTAGTTTCACATTTTTCCATAAGTTAACATGGAAAAAAGTTTGAGTTTTCTTATTTTGGCCAAAATAACATACTAAACGCCAATGAAAGTAATCGGGCAGGCTAGAGATCGGCGAGCGAGGCAACTTGGAAGTACAAGCACCACAGCTGCTTCTTTTATAGTTAAATTTGTAATTTCTGGAAGTTAAAAAAACATAAAAAGTGAGATTTAAGTTACTTAATGTTATTTCATCAACCTTTTCAAATTGTTAATTTGAACCTCCCATATACCTCTTTTCATTCACATAATAACATTTGAGTATTTGCAGCAACTTCTTAGTTTCACATTTTTCCATAAGTTAACATGGAAAAAAGTTTGAGTTTTTTTCTTATTTTGGCCAAAATAACATACTAAACGCCAATGAAAGTAATCGGGCAGGCTAGAGATCGGCGAGCGAGGCAACTTGGAAGTACAAGCACCACAGCTGCTTCTTTTATAGTTAAATTTGTAATTTCTGGAAGTTAAAAAAACATAAAAAGTGAGATTTAAGTTACTTAATGTTATTTCATCAACCTTTTCAAATTGTTAATTTGAACCTCCCATATACCTCTTTTCATTCACATAATAACATTTGAGTATTTGCAGCAACTTCTTAGTTTCACATTTTTCCCATAAGTTAACATGGAAAAAAGTTTGAGTTTTTCTTATTTTGGCCAAAATAACATACTAAACGCCAATGAAAGTAATCGGGCAGGCTAGAGATCGGCGAGCGAGGCAACTTGGAAGTACAAGCACCACAGCTGCTTCTTTTATAGTTAAATTTGTAATTTCTGGAAGTTAAAAAAACATAAAAAGTGAGATTTAAGTTACTTAATGTTATTTCATCAACCTTTAATGTTATAATATGTGTTATAATTTTGTATTTTGACTCTCATTTCTAATTGTATCAACTGATACAATAACCTAAGCCGATATGCTTTTGTATATTGTGATTGTAGGAGGAAAGAAATGAATAAATATCTTTTGAATTTTGAATTCTGCAAGTTTTTTGTTGTACGATACCTCAAGATATTCTGCAAGTTTTTTGTTGTACGATACCTCAAGATATTCCCTGTACGTAAGATTCAAGACATCTGGATGGATTTTCAACTTCATTTTGGTGTACTGCATTTCTATGGCTCTCTTCTTCTCCCTGTAGACTGCCTCAATATTCTCCAGGAATATGTTTGCTACAAACATAGAAACATTACTCACTGCACTGGCCTACAGTTAAAAACACCATGTGTTGCTTCTGCCTACTCCTAATTACATATAGTAGGTAAGGTACACTTTCATTGGGGCATCTTGTTTTTTCATTTGTTTACAGCTGATAAAAATGAGTTGCTGTTGAGGGTATTATTATTACTTTTTCAGTTTGTATTATTTCTTTTCTATGGGAAAGAAAACATTTAGAAAACAAAAAACTGCATATTACGTACATATGTACATACATATGTACTGTACATATGTACCGAAACGAAATGAATAACTTTCAATTTTAGTAATGCATTTCAGTGTATAGTTGTGAAATTTTATGATTTTGTTACGGTACATATGCATTTTATAACACATATATCATACATACATACATATTGTGTTTTTAAGGCTATAAAGCAAGCCACCTTATTTATGTATAACAGTGCATTCGTTGTTATAGAAACATTAGCATTATTATACATACAAGCGCATTACATACATATGTACCGACATGAATTGAATAACCTGCAATTTTAGTGATGCTTTTCAGTCTATAGTTGTGCAGGTTTTTCATTTCCTTGCGGTACCGACAAGAATTGAATAACCTGCAATACATTATCCTTATGGGAATATGAAAAAACCGGCAACATAGCTATTTCTAAGAAAAATAAAAGTCCCCTCCTCTACTTCTCCTCATCTCTTTTAGGTAAAATATCTCACCAGACTTGATGCATGCTGTATGTGATATATTTTGTTGACAATTTTGTTCTTTCTATCTGAATATTATTCAAAAAATAAAATATTTGAAAAGTTATATAAATAAAATATTACGATAAAAAAATATACACAATGAAATAATTTTAAACAATAGTTGGTGAATCAAATGAACTAATAAATCTCTGGATATTCAAATTATTTTGAATTAAATGTAATAATGCAATTGAAATATTTCATAGTCTTTATGTAGTGTTATAAATTGTATACCTAAATTCCTAAATTGCGATGTGTTGTTGCAGCTAATGCAGGACACACTCGCTACTAGAAGTAGAATGCTGTTCAAGTTATTATCATTATGTCGCGAGAAGAATTTGTAACTCGTATTCATGGTATATTTTTTTAGGTTGCAATTTTAGAAGATAAGATACACTTGCACTTTCTTAAAAAAAAATATAATTAATAAAATAAAAAAAAAAAAAATTACTATACCATCGATTTTAGTGATTATTTTGTGATAAAAATATATATATGTCAAATTTATTTTTAAACACGTAAAACAAAAGTTTAAATTATATTACTTTACTAATTATAAGACAATGATAAATAAAATTCAGTTCTATCAGAAATCATAATATTATAATGCTTCACGTGTCTTTTTATTTCCCTAATAACCACAATATTTATATTATATCAAAATATAAATATAATATTATAACAAAAATTATCATTTTATTACATAACTATGTTGCAAACATTGTAACATCAGTCAATATGTATTTATTATAGAGATCAAGTTTTTGGTTGTTTACTAAACGTGGTGAGCGTCGACTTGGTCAAGAAATAAGACAGGATGTGTTTGAAATTACAGATAACAGGTATGAGGGGAACAGAGCGCTGAAATAACAGACAGTAGAACGGGCATACAGTGTTGCTTTTCGTTCTATTGTTGTGCAGGTTATTCAATTCCTGTCGGTACCTCATTTTTGGACTATACAGTAGCAGAAAAAAAAATGCACGATGTGTATGTAATGTGTGCATTTCAGGTTCGTTTCACTCTATAATATGAAATAGTAGAAGCCAGCAATGCAAATCTGACTGTTTGAAGTGTAATTTTTATTTTATATTGCACTGGCCTTTTTCTGCAAGCGATATCATATGACTATATCGATGGTAAATTCCTTACTATGCTATATATTACCTGAAATATTTATGAATCCCATGCAGCAGAGAGTTAATTACATTTTAATAAATTTATACTTTCAACTTTAAAAAAAAAATAAATAAATGATAGAAAATATTATATAAATAATACGTAAAGCATTGTGGAATGCAAAAGTTCATAGTTTAACCACATATTACAGATGTTAAAATTAATATTAATTTATTCATCAATTAATAAAATGCGAGTTTTATATTATTGTTGCGGAGTTAAACAGTTTCCGGACTAAATACATATAACACACTACAGTACATTCATATTTTATTTTATGTATATATAGATAGAGCGAGAGAACGAATATTATATTTAAATCGTGGGAAAACTTTTGCCACAGACCACTGAGCCCGCAAAACCAACCCCCTTTTATGTGAAACGTATATTATGTGCTTTGATTTTTTTTTTTAAATGTCACCATTTTTGCGTATATGAATATTATTATATGTATGAAGAAATTTTCATTCTATTCTTCAACAGTTTATGCAATTTCAACAATCATCATGTGATTCATGTGCATTAAAAAAAATTGTTATCTTTGCAACCTTGAATTTAAAAAAAAAAAAAAAAAATCATAACGTTTACATATTTGAAGAGGTAAAAAATATAGATTTTTAATGGAATAATTTCAGTTATTATATATTATATTACAAAGTAGAAAGCGAAGGTTCTTTTTCTCCTAACTAAACAATATTTTTATAAGCATTAAATATCTCGTGTTGCAAAATTTAAAAAAAAAAAAAAAACTATTTTAACATTCAAACTAAAATGATAGAAAATTTATAAATTTAACCATACCATATATCGATATATAACATAGTAAAATGAAAGATTATATATGCCACTACAGAATGTGCATATTTAAACCAAATTATTGAATTTTTTTCTAATGATTTGAGATGTTCAAAACAGATTCAAAACTGAAAAAACTGAAATTTTTTAATTTTTGGTTGTAGCTTTAAAATATATTTTACAGAGTTGAAAACGAAGGTTCTTTTTCTCCTGGCTAATTGTTACTTTTGTAAAAACTAAATATCTTGTGTTGCAAAATTAAAAAAAAAATAATAATAATAAACTATTTCAATATTCATACTTAAATGATAGAAAATTTATAAATTTAACTATATCATACATTGATATATAACATAGTAAAATGGAAGCTTTTATATGGCACTACAGAATGTGCATGTTTAAATCAATTTATTCAATTTTTTTTCTAATAATTTGATATGTTCAAAACAAATCAAAACTGAAAAAACTGGAATTTTTTAATTTGTGTTTGTATCTATAAAATATATATTACAAAGTTGAAAACGAAGATTCTTTTTCTCCTAACTAAACGTTACTTTTAAATACATTAAATATCTTGTGTTGCAAAATTTAAAAAAAAAATTATAATGAAAAACTATTTTAATATTCAAACTAAAATGATAGATAATTTATAAATTGAACCACATCATATATTGATATATAAAATAATAAATTGAAAGGTTATATATGCCAATACAGATTGTGATAATTTAAATCAATTTATCGAATTTTATTTCTAATACTTTGATTTGTTCAAAACAGATTCAAAACTGAAAAAACCGGGATTTTTTTAATTTTTGGTTGTTTCTTTAAAATATATTTTACATATTTGAAAACGAAGGTTCCTTTTTTTCCTGACTAAACGTTACCTTTATAAACATTAAATATCTTGTGTTGCAAAGTTAAAAAAAAAAAGAAAAAAAAAACTATTTTAATATTCAAACTAAAATGATAGAAAATTTATAAATGTAACAATATCATATATTGATATATAACATAGTAAAATGAAAGCTTATATATGCCACTAAAGATTGTGCATATTTAAATCAATTTATCGAATTTTTTTTTCTAATGATTTGATTTGTTCAAAATAGATTCAAAACTGAAAAAACTGGAATTTTTTAATTTGTGGTTGTATCTATAAAATATATATTACATATTTGAAAACAAAGGTTCCTTTTTTTCCTGACTAAACGTTACTTTATTTGTAAACATTAAATATCGTGTGTTAAAAAAAAAAAAAAAAAAAAAAAAAAAACTATAATAATATTTATAGTAAAATGATAAAAAATTTATAAATTTAACAATATCATATATAAAAATATAAAATAATAAATTGAAATCTTATATATGCCACTACAGATTGTGACAATTTAGATCAATTTAACCAATTTTTTTTCAAATGATTTCAGATTTGCAAAACAAATTCATAACTGCATAAATTGGAATTTTTTATTTTGTGGTTATATCTTTAAAATATATTTTCTAGAGTTGAAAAAAATTCTTTTTCTCCTTACTAAACTTTACTTTTGTAAACATAAAATATCTTGTGTTGCCAAATTAAAAAAAAAAAAAAAAAAAAAAAAAAAACTATTTCAATATTCAAACTAAAATGATAGAAAATTGATAAATTTAACCATATCATATATTGATATATAACATAGTAAAATGAAAGCTTTTAAATGCCACTACAGAATGTGCATATATAAACATGTTTATCGAATTTTTTTCCTAATAATTTGATTAGTTCAAAACAGATTCAAAACTGAAAAAACTGGAATTTTTTATTTTTGGTTGCATCTTTAAAATATATTTTACAGAGTTGAAAACGAAGGTTCTTGTTCTCCTGACTAAACGTTAATTTTGTAAACATTAAATATCTTGTGTTGCAAAATTAAAAAAAAAAAAAAAAGTCTATTTAAATATTCATACTAAAATCATAGAAAATTTATAAATTTAACTATATTATATATTGATATATAACATAGTAAAATGATAGCTTATATATGCCATTTAAGATTGTGCATATTTAAATTAATTTATCGAATTTTTTTTCTAATGATTTAAGATGTTTAAAAGGTTCTTTTTCTCCTAACTAAACATTATTTTTATAAGCATTAAATATCTCGTGTAGCAAAATTAAAAAAAAAAAAAAAAAAACTATTTTAATATTAAAACTAAAATGATAGAAAATTTATAAATTTAACCATACCATATATTGATATATAACATAGTAAAAAGAAAGATTATATATGCCACTACAGAATGTGCATATTTAAACCAATTTATCGAATTTTTTTTCTAATGATTTGAGATGTTCAAAACAGATTCAAAACTGAAAAAACTGGGATTTTTTAATTTTTGGTTTTATTATAAAATATATATTACATATTTGAAAACGAATGTACCTTTTTTTCCTGACTAAACGTTACTTTATTTGTAAACATTAAATATCGTGTGTTAAAAAAAAAAAAAAAAAAAAAAAAACTATAATAATATTTATAGTAAAATGATAGAATAGTTTTAAATTTAACTATATCATATATTGATATATAACATAGTGAAATGAAAGCTTATATATATGCCCCTAAAGATTGTGCATATTTAAATTAATTTATCGAATTTTTTTCCTAATGATTTATGATGTTTAAAACAAATTCATGACTGCATAAATTGGAATTTTTTATTTTGTTGTTGTATCTTTAAAATATATTTTACAGAGTTGAAAACGAATTTTCTTTTTTTCCTGGCTATTTGTTACTTTTGTAAACATTAAATATCTTGTGTTACAAAATTTAAAAAAAAAAAAAAAAAAAAAAAACTATTTCAATATTTATACTAAAATGATAGAAAATTTATAAATTTAACTATATCATATACTGATATATAACATAGTAAAATGAAAGCTTATATATGGCACTACAGAATGTGCATATTTAAATCAATTTATTCAATTTTGTTTTTAATAATTTGAATTGTTCAAAATAGATTCAAAACTGAAAAAACTGTTGTTGTTTTTTTAAATTTTTAGTTGTATCTTTAAAATATATTTTACAGAGTTGAAAACGAAGGTTCTTGTTCTCCTGACTAAATGTTACTTTTATAAACATTAAATATCTTGTGTTGCAAAATTAAAAAAAATATATATATTTCATTATTCATACTAAAATGATAGTAAATTTATAAATTAAACTATATCATATATTTATATATAACATAGTAAAATGAAAGCGTATATATGCCACTAAGGATTGTGCATATTTAAATCAATTTATCGAATTTTTTTTCTAATAATTTGATTTGTTTAAAACAGATTCAAAACTAAGAAAACTGGGATTTTTTAATTTGTGGTTGTATCTATAAAATATATATTACATATTTGAAAACGAAGATTCTTTTTCTCGTGACTCAACGTTAATTTATTTGTAAACATTAAATATCGTGTGTTGCAAAATTAAAAAAAAAAAAAAATAACTATTTCAATATTCATACTTAAATGATAGAAAATTTATAAATTTACCTATATCATATATTGATATGTAACATAGTAAAATGCAAGCTTTTATATGGCACTACAGAATGTGCATGTTTAAATCAATTTATTCAATTTTTTTTTCTAATAATTTGATTTGTTCAAAACACATGCAAAACTGAAAAAAGTGGAATTTTTTAATTTGTGTTTCTATCTATAAAATATATATTACAGAGTTGAAAACGAAGGTTCTTTTTCTCCAGACTAAACGTTACTTTTATATACAATAAATATCTTGTGTAGCAAAATTAAAAAAAAAAATTATAATGAAAAACTATTTTAATATTCAAACTAAAATGATAGATAATTTATAAATAGAACCACATCATATATTGATATATAAAATAATAAATTGAAAGGTTATATATGCCAATACAGATTGTGATAATTTAAATCAATTTATCGAATTTTATTTCTAATACTTTGATTTGTTCAAAACAGATTCAAAACTGAAAAAACCGGGATTTTTTTAATTTTTGGTTGTTTCTTTAAAATATATTTTACATATTTGAAAACGAAGGTTCCTTTTTTTCCTGACTAAACGTTACCTTTATAAACATTAAATATCTTGTGTTGCAAAGTTAAAAAAAAAAAAGAAAAAAAAAAACTATTTTAATATTCAAACTAAAATGATAGAAAATTTATAAATGTAACAATATCATTTATTGATATATAACATAGTAAAATGAAAGCTTATATATGCCACTAAATGTTGTGCATATTTAAATCAATTTATCGAATTTTTTTTCTAATGATTTGATTTGTTCAAAATAGATTCAAAACTGAAAAAACTGGAATTTTTTAATTTGTGGTTGTATCTATAAAATATATATTACATATTTGAAAACAAAGGTTCCTTTTTTTCCTGACTAAACGTTACTTTATTTGTAAACATTAAATATCGTGTGTTAAAAAAAAAAAAAAAAAAAAAAAAAAAACTATTTCAATATTCAAACTAAAATGATAGAAAATTTATAAATGTAACAATATCATTTATTGATATATAACATAGTAAAATGAAAGCTTATATATGCCACTAAATGTTGTGCATATTTAAATCAATTTATCGAATTTTTTTTCTAATGATTTGATTTGTTCAAAATAGATTCAAAACTGAAAAAACTGGAATTTTTTAATTTGTGGTTGTATCTATAAAATATATATTACATATTTAAAAACAAAGGTTCCTTTTTTTCCTGACTAAACGTTACTTTATTTGTAAACATTAAATATCGTGTGTTAAAAAAAAAAAAAAAAAAAAAAAAAAACTATTTCAATATTCAAACTAAAATGATAGAAAATTTATAAATGTAACAATATCATTTATTGATATATAACATAGTAAAATGAAAGCTTATATATGCAACTAAATGTTGTGCATATTTAAATCAATTTATCGAATTTTTTTTCTAATGATTTGATTTGTTCAAAATAGATTCAAAACTGAAAAAACTGGAATTTTTTAATTTGTGGTTGTATCTATAAAATATATATTACATATTTGAAAACAAAGGTTCCTTTTTTTCCTGACTAAACGTTACTTTATTTGTAAACATTAAATATCGTGTGTTAAAAAAAAAAAAAAAAAAAAAAAAAACTATTTCAATATTCAAACTAAAATGATAGAAAATTTATAAATGTAACAATATCATATATTGATATATATCATAGTAAAATGAAAGCTTATAAATGCAACTAATTATTGTGCATATTTAAATTAATTTATCGAATTTTTTTTCTAATGATTTGATTTGTTCAAAATAGATTCAAAACTGAAAAAACTGGAATTTTTTAATTTGTGGTTGTATCTATAAAATATATATTACATATTTGAAAACGAAGGTTCCTTTTTTTCCTGACTAAACGTTACTTTATTTGTAAACATTAAATATCGTGTGTTGCAAAATTAAAAAAAAAAAATAACTATTTCAATATTCATACTTAAATGATAGAAAATTTATAAATTTACCTATATCATATATTGATATGTAACATAGTAAAATGCAAGCTTTTATATGGCACTACAGAATGTGCATGTTTAAATCAATTTATTCAATTTTTTTTTCTAATAATTTGATTTGTTCAAAACACATGCAAAACTGAAAAAACTGGAATTTTTTAATTTGTGTTTGTATCTATAAAATATATATTACATATTTGAAAACGAAGGTTCCTTTTTTTCCTGACTAAACGTTACTTTATTTGTAAACATTAAATATCGTGTGTTGCAAAATTAAAAAAAAAAAATAACTATTTCAATATTCATACTTAAATGATAGAAAATTTATAAATTTACCTATATCATATATTGATATATAACATAGTAAAATAAAGATTATATATGCCACTACAGAATGTGCATAGTTAAACCAATTTATCGAATTTTTTTTCTAATGATTTGAGATGTTCAAAACAGATTCAAAACTGAAAAAACTGGAATTTTTTAATTTTTGGTTTTATTATAAAATATATATTACATATTTGAAAACGAATGTACCTTTTTTTCCTGACTAAACGTTACTTTATTTGTAAACATTAAATATCGTGTGTTAAAAAAAAAAAAAAAAAAAAAAACTATAATAATATTTATAGTAAAATGATAGAAAATTATTAAATTTAACTATATCATATATTGATATATAACATAGTTAAATGAAAGCTTATATATATGCCACTAAAGATTGTGCATATTTAAATTAATTTATCGAATTTTTTTCCTAATGATTTATGATGTTTAAAACAAATTCATGACTGCATAAATTGGAATTTTTTATTTTGTTGTTGTATCTTTAAAATATATTTTACAGAGTTGAATACGAATTTTCTTTTTTTCCTGGCTATTTGTTACTTTTGTAAACATTAAATATCTTGTGTTACAAAATTTAAAAAAAAAAAAAAAAAAAAAAAAAACTATTTCAATATTTATACTAAAATAATTGAAAATTTATAAATTTAACTATATCATATACTGATATATAACAGTAAAATGAAAGCTTATATATGGCACTACAGAATGTGCATATTTAAATCAATTTATTCAATTTTGTTTTTAATAATTTGAATTGTTCAAAACAGATTCAAAACTGAAAAAACTGTTGTTTTTTTTTTAAATTTTTAGTTGTATCTTTAAAATATATTTTACAGAGTTGAAAACGAAGGTTCTTGTTCTCCTGACTAAATGTTACTTTTATAAACATTAAATATCTTGTGTTGCAAAATTAAAAAAAATATATATATTTCATTATTCATACTAAAATGATAGTAAATTTATAAATTTAACTATATCATATATTTATATATAACATAGTAAAATGAAAGCGTATATATGCCACTAAGGATTGTGCATATTTAAATCAATTTATCGAATTTTTTTTCTAATAATTTGATTTGTTTAAAACAGATTCAAAACTGAGAAAACTGGGATTTTTTAATTTTCGGTTGTATCTATAAAATATATATTACATATTTGAAAACGAAGATTCTTTTTCTCGTGACTAAACGTTACTTTATTTGTAAACATTAAATATCGTGTGTTGCAAAATTAAAAAAAAAAATAACTATTTCAATATTCATACTTAAATGATAGAAAATTTATAAATTTACCTATATCATATATTGATATGTAACATAGTAAAATGCAAGCTTTTATATGGCACTACAGAATGTGCATGTTTAAATCAATTTATTCAATTTTTTTTTCTAATAATTTGATTTGTTCAAAACAGATTCAAAACTGAAAAAACTGGAATTTTTTAATTTGTGTTTCTATCTATAATATATATATTACAGAGTTGAAAAAGAAGGTTCTTTTTCTCCAGACTAAACGTTACTTTTATATACAATAAATATCTTGTGTTGCAAAATTAAAAAAAAAAATTATAATAAAAACCTATTTTAATATTCAAACTAAAATGATAGAAAATTTATAAATGTAACAATATCATTTATTGATATATAACATAGTAAAATGAAAGCTTATATATGCCACTAAATGTTGTGCATATTTAAATCAATTTATCGAATTTTTTTTCTAATGATTTGATTTGTTCAAAATAGATTCAAAACTGAAAAAACTGGAATTTTTTAATTTGTGGTTGTATCTATAAAATATATATTACATATTTGAAAACAAAGGTTCCTTTTTTTCCTGACTAAACGTTACTTTATTTGTAAACATTAAATATCGTGTGTTAAAAAAAAAAAAAAAAAAAAAAAAAAAACTATTTCAATATTCAAACTAAAATGATAGAAAATTTATAAATGTAACAATATCATTTATTGATATATAACATAGTAAAATGAAAGCTTATATATGCCACTAAATGTTGTGCATATTTAAATCAATTTATCGAATTTTTTTTCTAATGATTTGATTTGTTCAAAATAGATTCAAAACTGAAAAAACTGGAATTTTTTAATTTGTGGTTGTATCTATAAAATATATATTACATATTTGAAAACAAAGGTTCCTTTTTTTCCTGACTAAACGTTACTTTATTTGTAAACATTAAATATCGTGTGTTAAAAAAAAAAAAAAAAAAAAAAAAAAAAAACTATTTCAATATTCAAACTAAAATGATAGAAAATTTATAAATGTAACAATATCATTTATTGATATATAACATAGTAAAATGAAAGCTTATATATGCAACTAAATGTTGTGCATATTTAAATCAATTTATCGAATTTTTTTTCTAATGATTTGATTTGTTCAAAATAGATTCAAAACTGAAAAAACTGGAATTTTTTAATTTGTGGTTGTATCTATAAAATATATATTACATATTTGAAAACAAAGGTTCCTTTTTTTCCTGACTAAACGTTACTTTATTTGTAAACATTAAATATCGTGTGTTAAAAAAAAAAAAAAAAAAAAAAAAACTATTTCAATATTCAAACTAAAATGATAGAAAATTTATAAATGTAACAATATCATATATTGATATATAACATAGTAAAATGAAAGCTTATAAATGCAACTAATTATTGTGCATATTTAAATTAATTTATCGAATTTTTTTTCTAATGATTTGATTTGTTCAAAATAGATTCAAAACTGAAAAAACTGGAATTTTTTAATTTGTGGTTGTATCTATAAAATATATATTACATATTTGAAAACGAAGGTTCCTTTTTTTCCTGACTAAACGTTACTTTATTTGTAAACATTAAATATCGTGTGTTGCAAAATTAAAAAAAAAAAATAACTATTTCAATATTCATACTTAAATGATAGAAAATTTATAAATTTACCTATATCATATATTGATATGTAACATAGTAAAATGCAAGCTTTTATATGGCACTACAGAATGTGCATGTTTAAATCAATTTATTCAATTTTTTTTTCTAATAATTTGATTTTTTCAAAACACATGCAAAACTGAAAAAACTGGAATTTTTTAATTTGTGTTTGTATCTATAAAATATATATTACATATTTGAAAACGAAGGTTCCTTTTTTTCCTGACTAAACGTTACTTTATTTGTAAACATTAAATATCGTGTGTTGCAAAATTAAAAAAAAAAATAACTATTTCAATATTCATACTTAAATGATAGAAAATTTATAAATTTACCTATATCATATATTAATATGTAACATAGTAAAATGCAAGCTTTTATATGGCACTACAGAATGTGCATGTTTAAATCAATTTATTCAATTTTTTTTTCTAATAATTTGATTTGTTCAAAACACATGCAAAACTGAAAAAACTGGAATTTTTTAATTTGTGTTTGTATCTACAAAATATATATTACAGAGTTGAAAACGAAGGTTCTTTTTCTCTAGACTAAACGTTACTTTTATATACAATAAATATCTTGTGTTGCAAAATTAAAAAAAAAAAGTATAATAAAAACCTATTTTAATATTCAAACTAAAATGATAGATTATTTATAGATTTAACCATATCATATATTGATATATAAAATAATAAATTGAAAGGTTATATATGCCAATACAGATTGTGATAATTTAGATCAATTTATCATATTTTATTTCTAATAATTTGATTTGTTCAAAACAGATTCAAAACTGAAAAAACTGGGATTTTTTAAATTTTGGTTGTATCTTTAAAATATATTTTACATAGTTGAAAACGAAGGTTCTTGTTCTCCTGACTAATCGTTACTTTTATAAACATTTAATATCTTGTGTTGCAAAGTTAAAAAAAAAAAAAAAAAAAAAAAACACCATTTTAATATTCAAACTAAAATGATAGAAAATTTATAAATGTAACAATATCATATATTGATATATAACATAGTAAAATGAAAGCTTATATATGCCACTAAAGATTGTGCATATTTAAATCAATTTATCGAATTTTTTTTTCTAATGATTTTATTTGTTCAAAATAGATTCAAAACTGAAAAAACTGGAATTTTTTAATTTGTGGTTGTATCTATAAAATATATATTACATATTTGAAAACAAAGGTTCCTATTTTTCCTGACTAAACGTTACTTTATTTGTAAACATTAAATATCGTGTGTTAAAAAAAAAAACAAAAAAAAAAAAAAAAACTATAATAATATTTATAGTAAAATGATAAAAAATTTATAAATTTAACAATATCATTTATAAAAATATAAAATAATAAATTGAAATCTTATATATGCCACTACAGATTGTGACAATTTAGATCAATTTAACCAATTTTTTTTCAAATGATTTCAGATTTGCAAAACAAATTCATAACTGCATAAATTGGAATTTTTTATTTTGTGGTTGTATCTTTAAAATATATTTTCTAGAGTTGAAAACAAAAATTCTTTTTCTCCTTACTAAACTTTACTTTTGTAAACATAAAATATCTTGTGTTGCCAAATTAAAAAAAAAAACAAAAAAAAAAAAAAAACTATTTCAATATTCAAACTAAAATGATAGAAAATTGATAAATTTAACCATATCATATATTGATATATAACATAGTAAAATGAAAGCTTTTAAATGCCACTACAGAATGTGCATATTTAAACATGTTTATCGAATTTTTTTCCTAATAATTTGATTGGTTCAAAACAGATTCAAAACTGAAAAAACTGGAATTTTTTATTTTTGGTTGCATCTTTAAAATATATTTTACAGAGTTGAAAACGAAGGTTCTTGTTCTCCTGACTGAACGTTAATTTTGTAAACATTAAATATCTTGTGTTGCAGAATTAAAAAAAAAAAAAAATCTATTTAAATATTCCTACTAAAATCATAGAAAATTTATAAATTTAACTATAATATATATTGATATATAACATAGTAAAATGATAGCTTATATATGCCATTAAAGATTGTGCATATTTAAATTAATTTATCGAATTTTTTTCTAATGATTTAAGATGTTTAAAAGGTTCTTTTTCTCCTAACTAAACATTATTTTTATAAGCATTAAATATCTCGTGTTGCAAAATTAAAAAAAAAAAAAAAAAACTATTTTAATATTAAAACTAAAATGATAGAAAATTTATAAATTTAACCATACCATATATTGATATATAACATAGTAAAAAGAAAGATTATATATGCCACTACAGAATGTGCATATTTAAACCAATTTATCGAATTTTTTTTCTAATGATTTGAGATGTTCAAAACAGATTCAAAACTGAAAAAACTGGAATTTTTTAATTTTTGGTTTTATTATAAAATATATATTACATATTTGAAAACGAATGTACCTTTTTTTCCTGACTAAACGTTACTTTATTTGTAAACATTAAATATCGTGTGTTAAAAAAAAAAAAAAAAAAAAAAAAACTATAATAATATTTATAGTAAAATGATAGAAAATTATTAAATTTAACTATATCATATATTGATATATAACATAGTTAAATGAAAGCTTATATATATGCCACTAAAGATTGTGCATATTTAAATTAATTTATCGAATTTTTTTCCTAATGATTTATGATGTTTAAAACAAATTCATGACTGCATAAATTGGAATTTTTTATTTTGTTGTTGTATCTTTAAAATATATTTTACAGAGTTGAATACGAATTTTCTTTTTTTCCTGGCTATTTGTTACTTTTGTAAACATTAAATATCTTGTGTTACAAAATTTAAAAAAAAAAAAAAAAAAAAAAAACTATTTCAATATTTATACTAAAATAATTGAAAATTTATAAATTTAACTATATCATATACTGATATATAACAGTAAAATGAAAGCTTATATATGGCACTACAGAATGTGCATATTTAAATCAATTTATTCAATTTTGTTTTTAATAATTTGAATTGTTCAAAACAGATTCAAAACTGAAAAAACTGTTGTTTTTTTTTTAAATTTTTAGTTGTATCTTTAAAATATATTTTACAGAGTTGAAAACGAAGGTTCTTGTTCTCCTGACTAAATGTTACTTTTATAAACATTAAATATCTTGTGTTGCAAAATTAAAAAAAATATATATATTTCATTATTCATACTAAAATGATAGTAAATTTATAAATTTAACTATATCATATATTTATATATAACATAGTAAAATGAAAGCGTATATATGCCACTAAGGATTGTGCATATTTAAATCAATTTATCGAATTTTTTTTCTAATAATTTGATTTGTTTAAAACAGATTCAAAACTGAGAAAACTGGGATTTTTTAATTTTCGGTTGTATCTATAAAATATATATTACATATTTGAAAACGAAGATTCTTTTTCTCGTGACTAAACGTTACTTTATTTGTAAACATTAAATATCGTGTGTTGCAAAATTAAAAAAAATAATAACTATTTCAATATTCATACTTAAATGATAGAAAATTTATAAATTTACCTATATCATATATTGATATGTAACATAGTAAAATGCAAGCTTTTATATGGCACTACAGAATGTGCATGTTTAAATCAATTTATTCAATTTTTTTTTCTAATAATTTGATTTGTTCAAAACAGATTCAAAACTGAAAAAACTGGAATTTTTTAATTTGTGTTTCTATCTATAAAATATATATTACAGAGTTGAAAAAGAAGGTTCTTTTTCTCCAGACTAAACGTTACTTTTATATACAATAAATATCTTGTGTTGCAAAATTAAAAAAAAAAATTATAATAAAAACCTATTTTAATATTCAAACTAAAATGATAGAAAATTTATAAATGTAACAATATCATTTATTGATATATAACATAGTAAAATGAAAGCTTATATATGCCACTAAATGTTGTGCATATTTAAATCAATTTATCGAATTTTTTTTCTAATGATTTGATTTGTTCAAAATAGATTCAAAACTGAAAAAACTGGAATTTTTTAATTTGTGGTTGTATCTATAAAATATATATTACATATTTGAAAACAAAGGTTCCTTTTTTTCCTGACTAAACGTTACTTTATTTGTAAACATTAAATATCGTGTGTTAAAAAAAAAAAAAAAAAAAAAAAAAAAACTATTTCAATATTCAAACTAAAATGATAGAAAATTTATAAATGTAACAATATCATTTATTGATATATAACATAGTAAAATGAAAGCTTATATATGCAACTAAATGTTGTGCATATTTAAATCAATTTATCGAATTTTTTTTCTAATGATTTGATTTGTTCAAAATAGATTCAAAACTGAAAAAACTGGAATTTTTTAATTTGTGGTTGTATCTATAAAATATATATTACATATTTGAATACAAAGGTTCCTTTTTTTCCTGACTAAACGTTACTTTATTTGTAAACATTAAATATCGTGTGTTAAAAAAAAAAAAAAAAAAAAAAAAAACTATTTCAATATTCAAACTAAAATGATAGAAAATTTATAAATGTAACAATATCATATATTGATATATAACATAGTAAAATGAAAGCTTATAAATGCAACTAATTATTGTGCATATTTAAATTAATTTATCGAATTTTTTTTCTAATGATTTGATTTGTTCAAAATAGATTCAAAACTGAAAAAACTGGAATTTTTTAATTTGTGGTTGTATCTATAAAATATATATTACATATTTGAAAACGAAGGTTCCTTTTTTTCCTGACTAAACGTTACTTTATTTGTAAACATTAAATATCGTGTGTTGCAAAATTAAAAAAAAAAAATAACTATTTCAATATTCATACTTAAATGATAGAAAATTTATAAATTTACCTATATCATATATTGATATGTAACATAGTAAAATGCAAGCTTTTATATGGCACTACAGAATGTGCATGTTTAAATCAATTTATTCAATTTTTTTTTCTAATAATTTGATTTGTTCAAAACACATGCAAAACTGAAAAAACTGGAATTTTTTAATTTGTGTTTGTATCTATAAAATATATATTACATATTTGAAAACGAAGGTTCCTTTTTTTCCTGACTAAACGTTACTTTATTTGTAAACATTAAATATCGTGTGTTGCAAAATTAAAAAAAAAAAATAACTATTTCAATATTCATACTTAAATGATAGAAAATTTATAAATTTACCTATATCATATATTGATATGTAACATAGTAAAATGCAAGCTTTTATATGGCACTACAGAATGTGCATGTTTAAATCAATTTATTCAATTTTTTTTTCTAATAATTTGATTTGTTCAAAACACATGCAAAACTGAAAAAACTGGAATTTTTTAATTTGTGTTTGTATCTACAAAATATATATTACAGAGTTGAAAACGAAGGTTCTTTTTCTCTAGACTAAACGTTACTTTTATATACAATAAATATCTTGTGTTGCAAAATTAAAAAAAAAAAGTATAATAAAAACCTATTTTAATATTCAAACTAAAATGATAGATTATTTATAGATTTAACCATATCATATATTGATATATAAAATAATAAATTGAAAGGTTATATATGCCAATACAGATTGTGATAATTTAGATCAATTTATCATATTTTATTTCTAATAATTTGATTTGTTCAAAACAGATTCAAAACTGAAAAAACTGGGATTTTTTAAATTTTGGTTGTATCTTTAAAATATATTTTACATAGTTGAAAACGAAGGTTCTTGTTCTCCTGACTAATCGTTACTTTTATAAACATTTAATATCTTGTGTTGCAAAGTTAAAAAAAAAAAAAAAAAAAAAAACACCATTTTAATATTCAAACTAAAATGATAGAAAATTTATAAATGTAACAATATCATATATTGATATATAACATAGTAAAATGAAAGCTTATATATGCCACTAAAGATTGTGCATATTTAAATCAATTTATCGAATTTTTTTTTCTAATGATTTTATTTGTTCAAAATAGATTCAAAACTGAAAAAATTGGAATTTTTTAATTTGTGGTTGTATCTATAAAATATATATTACATATTTGAAAACAAAGGTTCCTATTTTTCCTGACTAAACGTTACTTTATTTGTAAACATTAAATATCGTGTGTTAAAAAAAAAAACAAAAAAAAAAAAAAAACTATAATAATATTTATAGTAAAATGATAAAAAATTTATAAATTTAACAATATCATTTATAAAAATATAAAATAATAAATTGAAATCTTATATATGCCACTACAGATTGTGACAATTTAGATCAATTTAACCAATTTTTTTTCAAATGATTTCAGATTTGCAAAACAAATTCATAACTGCATAAATTGGAATTTTTTATTTTGTGGTTGTATCTTTAAAATATATTTTCTAGAGTTGAAAACAAAAATTCTTTTTCTCCTTACTAAACTTTACTTTTGTAAACATAAAATATCTTGTGTTGCCAAATTAAAAAAAAAAAAAAAAAAAAAAAAAACTATTTCAATATTCAAACTAAAATGATAGAAAATTGATAAATTTAACCATATCATATATTGATATATAACATAGTAAAATGAAAGCTTTTAAATGCCACTACAGAATGTGCATATTTAAACATGTTTATCGAATTTTTTTCCTAATAATTTGATTAGTTCAAAACAGATTCAAAACTGAAAAAACTGGAATTTTTTATTTTTGGTTGCATCTTTAAAATATATTTTACAGAGTTGAAAACGAAGGTTCTTGTTCTCCTGACTGAACGTTAATTTTGTAAACATTAAATATCGTGTGTTAAAAAAAAAAAAAAAAAAAAAAAAACTATTTCAATATTCAAACTAAAATGATAGAAAATTTATAAATGTAACAATATCATATATTGATATATAACATAGTAAAATGAAAGCTTATATATGCCACTAAAGATTGTGCATATTTAAATCAATTTATCGAATTTTTTTTCTAATGATTTGATTTGTTCAAAATAGATTCAAAACTGAAAAAACTGGAATTTTTTAATTTGTGGTTGTATCTATAAAATATATATTACATATTTGAAAACGAAGGTTCCTTTTTTTCCTGACTAAACGTTACTTTATTTGTAAACATTAAATATCGTGTGTTGCAAAATTAAAAAAAAAAAATAACTATTTCAATATTCATACTTAAATGATAGAAAATTTATAAATTTACCTATATCATATATTGATATGTAACATAGTAAAATGCAAGCTTTTATATGGCACTACAGAATGTGCATGTTTAAATCAATTTATTCAATTTTTTTTTCTAATAATTTGATTTGTTCAAAACACATGCAAAACTGAAAAAACTGGAATTTTTTAATTTGTGTTTGTATCTACAAAATATATATTACAGAGTTGAAAACGAAGGTTCTTTTTCTCTAGACTAAACGTTACTTTTATATACAATAAATATCTTGTGTTGCAAAATTAAAAAAAAAAAGTATAATAAAAACCTATTTTAATATTCAAACTAAAATGATAGAAAATTGATAAATTTAACCATATCATATATTGATATATAACATAGTAAAATGAAAGCTTTTAAATGCCACTACAGAATGTGCATATTTAAACATGTTTATCGAATTTTTTTCCTAATAATTTGATTAGTTCAAAACAGATTCAAAACTGAAAAAACTGGAATTTTTTATTTTTGGTTGCATCTTTAAAATATATTTTCCAGAGTTGAAAACGAAGGTTCTTGTTCTCCTGACTGAACGTTAATTTTGTAAACATTAAATATCTTGTGTTGCAAAATTAAAAAAAAAAAAAAAAAATCTATTTAAATATTCATACTAAAATCATAGAAAATTTATAAATTTAACTATATTATATAT
Organism: Ecdyonurus torrentis; assembly: GCA_949318235.1. NCBI lineage: Eukaryota > Metazoa > Arthropoda > Insecta > Ephemeroptera > Heptageniidae > Ecdyonurus > Ecdyonurus torrentis. The sequence goes on from OX439134.1 coordinate 30,922, forward strand.
TGATATATAACATAGTAAAATGATAGCTTATATATGCAATTAAAGATTGTGCATATTTAAATTAATTTATCGAATTTTTTTTCTAATGATTTAAGATGTTTAAAAGGTTCTTTTTCTCCTAACTAAACATTATTTTTATAAGCATTAAATATCTCGTGTTGCAAAATTAAAAAAAAAAAAAAAAACTATTTTAATAATAAAACTAAAATGATAGAAAATTTATAAATTTAACCATACCATATATTGATATATAACATAGTAAAAAGAAAGATTATATATGCCACTACAGAATGTGCATATTTAAACCAATTTATCGAATTTTTTTTCTAATGATTTGAGATGTTCAAAACAGATTCAAAACTGAAAAAACTGGGATTTTTTATTTTTTGGTTTTATTATAAAATATATATTACATATTTGAAAACGAATGTACCTTTTTTTCCTGACTAAACGTTACTTTATTTGTAAACATTAAATATCGTGTGTTAAAAAAAAAAAAAAAAAAAAAAAAAAACTATAATAATATTTATAGTAAAATGATAGAAAAGTTTTAAATTTAACTATATCATATATTGATATATAACATAGTGAAATGAAAGCTTATATATATGCCACTAAAGATTGTGCATATTTAAATTAATTTATCGAATTTTTTTATAATGATTTATGATGTTTAAAACAAATTCATGACTGCATAAATTGGAATTTTTTATTTTGTTGTTGTATCTTTAAAATATATTTTACAGAGTTGAAAACGAATTTTCTTTTTTTCCTGGCTATTTGTTACTTTTGTAAACATTAAATATCTTGTGTTACAAAATTTAAAAAAAAAAAAAAAAACTATTTCAATACTTATACTAAAATGATAGAAAATTTATAAATTTAACTATATCATATACTGATTTATAACATAGTAAAATGAAAGCTTATATATGGCACTACAGAATGTGCATATTTAAATCAATTTATTCAATTTTGTTTTTAATAATTTGAATTGTTCAAAACAGATTCAAAACTGAAAAAACTGTTGTTGTTTTTTTAAATTTTTAGTTGTATCTTTAAAATATATTTTACAGAGTTGAAAACGAAGGTTCTTGTTCTCCTGACTAAATGTTACTTTTATAAACAATTAATATCTTGTGTTGCAAAATTAAAAAAAAATATATATATTTCATTATTCATACTAAAATGATAGTAAATTTATAAATTTAACTATATCATATATTTATATATAACATAGTAAAATGAAAGCGTATATATGCCACTAAGGATTGTGCATATTTAAATCAATTTATCGAATTTTTTTTCTAATAATTTGATTTGTTTAAAACAGATTCAAAACTGAGAAAACTGGGATTTTTTAATTTGTGGTTGTATCTATAAAATATATATTACATATTTGAAAACGAAGATTCTTTTTCTCGTGACTAAACGTTACTTTATTTGTAAACATTAAATATCGTGTGTTGCAAAATTAAAAAAAAAAAAATAACTATTTCAATATTCATACTTAAATGATAGAAAATTTATAAATTTACCTATATCATATATTGATATGTAACATAGTAAAATGCAAGCTTTTATATGGCACTACAGAATGTGCATGTTTAAATCAATTTATTCAATTTTTTTTTCTAATAATTTGATTTGTTCAAAACAGAATCAAAACTGAAAAAACTGGAATTTTTTAATTTGTGTTTCTATCTATAAAATATATATTACAGAGTTGAAAACGAAGGTTCTTTTTCTCCAGACTAAACGTTACTTTTATATACAATAAATATCTTGTGTTGCAAAATTAAAAAAAAAAAATTATAATGAAAAACTATTTTAATATTCAAACTAAAATGATAGATAATTTATAAATTGAACCACATCATATATTGATATATAAAATAATAAATTGAAAGGTTATATATGCCAATACAGATTGTGATAATTTAAATCAATTTATCGAATTTTATTTCTAATACTTTGATTTGTTCAAAACAGATTCAAAACTGAAAAAACCGGGATTTTTTTAATTTTTGGTTGTTTCTTTAAAATATATTTTACATATTTGAAAACGAAGGTTCCTTTTTTTCCTGACTAAACGTTACCTTTATAAACATTAAATATCTTGTGTTGCAAAGTTAAAAAAAAAAAAGAAAAAAAAAAACTATTTTAATATTCAAACTAAAATGATAGAAAATTTATAAATGTAACAATATCATATATTGATATATAACATAGTAAAATGAAAGCTTATATATGCAACTAATTATTGTGCATATTTAAATTAATTTATCAAATTTTTTTTCTAATGATTTGATTTGTTCAAAATATATTCAAAACTGAAAAAACTGGAATTTTTTAATTTGTGGTTGTATCTATAAAATATATATTACATATTTGAAAACGAAGGTTCCTTTTTTTCCTGACTAAATGTTACTTTATTTGTAAACATTAAATATCGTGTGTTGCAAAATTAAAAAAAAAAAATAACTATTTCAATATTCATACTTAAATGATAGAAAATTTATAAATTTACCTATATCATATATTGATATGTAACATAGTAAAATGCAAGCTTTTATATGGCACTACAGAATGTGCATGTTTAAATCAATTTATTCAATTTTTTTTTCTAATAATTTGATTTGTTCAAAACACATGCAAAACTGAAAAAACTGGAATTTTTTAATTTGTGTTTGTATCTATAAAATATATATTACAGAGTTGAAAACGAAGGTTCTTTTTCTCCAGACTAAACGTTACTTTTATATACAATAAATATCTTGTGTTGCAAAATTAAAAAAAAAAGTATAATAAAAACCTATTTTAATATTCAAACTAAAATGATAGATTATTTATAGATTTAACCATATCATATATTGATATATAAAATAATAAATTGAAAGGTTATATATGCCAATACAGATTGTGATAATTTAGATCAATTTATCAAATTTTATTTCTAATAATTTGATTTGTTCAAAACAGATTCAAAACTGAAAAAACTGGGATTTTTTAAATTTTGGTTGTATCTTTAAAATATATTTTACATAGTTGAAAACGAAGGTTCTTGTTCTCCTGACTAATCGTTAATTTTATTAACATTTAATATCTTGTGTTGCAAAGTTAAAAAAAAAAAAAAAAAAAAAAACTATTTCAATATTCAAACTAAAATGATAGAAAATTGATAAATTTAACCATATCATATATTGATATATAACATAGTAAAATGAAAGCTTTTAAATGCCACTACAGAATGTGCATATATAAACATGTTTATCGAATTTTTTTCCTAATAATTTGATTGGTTCAAAACAGATTCAAAACTGAAAAAACTGGAATTTTTTATTTTTGGTTGCATCTTTAAAATATATTTTACAGAGTTGAAAACGAAGGTTCTTGTTCTCCTGACTGAACGTTAATTTTGTAAACATTAAATATCTTGTGTTGCAAAATTTAAAAAAAAAAAAAAAAATCTATTTAAATATTCATACTAAAATCATAGAAAATTTATAAATTTAACTATATTATATATTGATATATAACATAGTAAAATGATAGCTTATATATGCCATTAAAGATTGTGCATATTTAAATTAATTTATCGAATTTTTTTTCTAATAATTTGATTTGTTCAAAACTAAAAAAACTGGAATTTTTTAATTTGTGTTTGTATCTATAAAATATATATTACAGAGTTAAAAACGAAGGTTCTTTTTCTCCAGACTAAACGTTACTTTTATATACAATAAATATCTTGTGTTGCAAAATTAAAAAAAAAATTATAATAAAAACCTATTTTAATATTCAAACAAAAAGGATAGATTATTTATAGATTTAACCATATCATATATTGATATATAAAATAATAAATTGAAAGGTTATATATGCTAAAACAGATTGTGATAATTTAGATCAATTTATCAAATTTTATTTCTAATAATTTGATTTGTTCAAAACAGATTCAAAACTGAAAAAACTGGGATTTTTTAAATTTTGGTTGTATCTTTAAAATATATTTTACATAGTTGAAAACGAAGGTTCTTGTTCTCCTGACTAATCGTTAATTTTATAAACATTTAATATCTTGTGTTGCAAAGTTAAAAAAAAAAAAAAAAAAAAAAACTATTTCAATATTCAAACTAAAATGATAGAAAATTGATAAATTTAACCATATCATATATTGATATATAATATAGTAAAATGAAAGCTTTTAAATGCCACTACAGAATGTGCATATATAAACATGTTTATCGAATTTTTTTCCTAATAATTTGATTGGTTCAAAACAGATTCAAAACTGAAAAAACTGGAATTTTTTATTTTTGGTTGCATCTTTAAAATATATTTTACAGAGTTGAAAATGAAGGTTCTTGTTCTCCTGACTGAACGTTAATTTTGTAAACATTAAATATCTTGTGTTGCAAAATTAAAAAAAAAAAAAAAAAATCTATTTAAATATTCATACTAAAATCATAGAAAATTTATAAATTTAACTATATTATATATTGATATATAACATAGTAAAATGATAGCTTATATATGCCATTAAAGATTGTGCATATTTAAATTAATTTATCGAATTTTTTTTCTAATAATTTGATTTGTTCAAAACTAAAAAAACTGGAATTTTTTAATTTGTGTTTGTATCTATAAAATATATATTACAGAGTTAAAAACGAAGGTTCTTTTTCTCCAGACTAAACGTTACTTTTATATACAATAAATATCTTGTGTTGCAAAATTAAAAAAAAAATTATAATAAAAACCTATTTTAATATTCAAACAAAAAGGATAGATTATTTATAGATTTAACCATATCATATATTGATATATAAAATAATAAATTGAAAGGTTATATATGCTAAAACAGATTGTGATAATTTAGATCAATTTATCATATTTTATTTCTAATAATTTGATTTGTTCAAAACAGATTCAAAACTGAAAAAACTGGGATTTTTTAAATTTTGGTTGTATCTTTAAAATATTTTTTACATAGTTGAAAACGAAGGTTCTTGTTCTCCTGACTAATCGTTACTTTTATAAACATTTAATATCTTGTGTTGCAAAGTTAAAAAAAAAAACAAAAAAAAAAAAACACCATTTTAATATTCAAACTAAAATGATAGAAAATTTATAAATGTAACAATATCATATATTGATATATAACATAGTAAAATGAAAGCTTATATATGCCACTAAAGATTGTGCATATTTAAATCAATTTATCGAATTTTTTTTTCTAATGATTTGATTTGTTCAAAATAGATTCAAAACTGAAAAAACTGGAATTTTTTAATTTGTGGTTGTATTTATAAAATATATATTACATATTTGATAACAAAGGTTCTTTTTTTTCCTGACTAAACGTTACTTTATTTGTAAACATTAAATATCGTGTGTTAAAAAAAAAAAAAAAAAAAAAACTATAATAATATTTATAGTAAAATGATAAAAAATTTATAAATTTAACAATATCATATATAAAAATATAAAATAATAAATTGAAATCTTATATATGCCACTACAGATTGTGACAATTTAGATCAATTTAACGATATTTTTTCCAATGATTTCAGATTTGCAAAACAAATTCATAACTGCATAAATTGGAATTTTTTATTTTGTGGTTGTATCTTTAAAATATATTTTACAGAGTTGAAAACAAAGGTTCTTTTTCTCCTGACTAAACTTTACTCATGTAAAAATAAAATATCTTGTGTTGCCAAATTGAAAAAAAAAAAAAAAAAAAAAAACTATTTCAATATTCAAACTAAAATGATAGAAAATTGATAAATTTAACCATATCATATATTGATATATAACATAGTAAAATGAAAGCTTTTAAATGCCACTACAGAATGTGCATATATAAACCAATTTATCGAATTTTTTTCCTAATAATTTGATTGGGTTAAAACAGATTCAAAACTGAAAACACTGGATTTTTTTATTTTTGGTTGTATCTTTAAAATATATTTTACAGAGTTGAAAACGAAGGTTCTTGTTCTCCTGACTGAACGTTACTTTTGTAAACATTAAATATCTTGTGTTGCAAAATTAAAAAAAAAAAAAAAATCTATTTCAATATTCATACTAAAATGATAGAAAATTTATAAATTTAACTATATCATATATTGATATATAACATAGTAAAATGAAAGCTTTTAAATGCCACTACAGAATGTGCATATATAAACATGTTTATCGAATTTTTTTTCTAATAATTTGATTAGTTCAAAACAGATTCAAAACTGAAAAAACTGGAATTTTTTATTTTTGGTTGCATCTTTAAAATATATTTTACAGAGTTAAAAACGAAGGTTCTTGTTCTCCTGACTAAATGTTACTTTTATAAACATTAAATATCTTGTGTTGCAAAATTAAAAAAAATATATATATTTCATTATTCATACTAAAATGATAGTAAATTTATAAATTTAACTATATCATATATTTATATATAACATAGTAAAATGAAAGCGTATATATGCCACTAAGGATTGTGCATATTTAAATCAATTTATCGAAATTTTTTTCTAATAATTTGATTTGTTTAAAACAGATTCAAAACTGAGAAAACTGGGATTTTTTAATTTTCGGTTGTATCTATAAAATATATATTACATATTTGAAAACGAAGATTCTTTTTCTCGTGACTAAACGTTACTTTATTTGTAAACATTAAATATCGTGTGTTGCAAAATTAAAAAAAAAAAATAACTATTTCAATATTCATACTTAAATGATAGAAAATTTATAAATTTACCTATATCATATATTGATATGTAACATAGTAAAATGCAAGCTTTTATATGGCACTACAGAATGTGCATGTTTAAATCAATTTATTCAATTTTTTTTTCTAATAATTTGATTAGTTCAAAACACATGCAAAACTGAAAAAAATGGAATTTTTTAATTTGTGTTTGTATCTATAAAATATATATTACAGAGTTGAAAACGAAGGTTCTTTTTCTCTAGACTAAACGTTACTTTTATATACAATAAATATCTTGTGTTGCAAAATTAAAAAAAAAAAGTATAATAAAAACCTATTTTAATATTCAAACTAAAATGATAGATTATTTATAGATTTAACCATATCATATATTGATATATAAAATAATAAATTGAAAGGTTATATATGCCAATACAGATTGTGATAATTTAGATCAATTTATCATATTTTATTTCTAAAATTTGATTTGTTCAAAACAGATTCAAAACTGAAAAAACTGGGATTTTTTAAATTTTGGTTGTAGCTTTAAAATATATTTTACAGAGTTGAAAACGAAGGTTCTTTTTCTCCTGGCTAATTGTTACTTTTATAAACATTAAATATCTTGTGTTGCAAAGTTAAAAAAAAAAAAAAAGAAAAAAAAACTATTTTATTATTCAAACTAAAATGATAGAAAATTTATAAATGTAACAATATCATATATTGATATATAACATAGTAAAATGAAAGCTTCTATATGCAACTAAAGATTGTGCATATTTAAATCAATTTATCGAATTTTTTTTCTAATGATTTGATTTGTTCGAAATAGATTCAAAACTGAAAAAACTGGAATTTTTTAATTTGTGGTTGTATCTATAAAATATATATTACATATTTGAAAACGAAGGTTCCTTTTTTTCCTGACTAAACGTTACTTTATTTGTAAACATTAAATATCGTGTGTTAAAAAAAAAAAAAAAAAAAAAAAAAAAAAACTATTATAATATTTATAGTAAAATGATTGAAAATTTTTAAATTTAACAATATCATATATAAAAATATAAAATAATAAATCGAAATCTTATTTATGCCACTAGAGATTGTGACAATTTAGATCAATTTAAGGAATTTTTTTCCAATGATTTCAGATTTGCAAAACAAATTCATAACTGCATAAATTGGAATTTTTTATTTTGTGGTTGTATCTTTAAAATATATTTTCTAGAGTTGAAAACAAAAATTCTTTTTCTCCTTACTAAACTTTACTTTTGTAAACATAAAATATCTTGTGTTGCCAAATTAAAAAAAAAAAAAAAAAAACTATTTCAATATTCAAACTAAAATGATAGAAAATTGATAAATTTAACCATATCATATATTGATATATAACATAGTAAAATGAAAGCTTTTAAATGCCACTACAGAATGTGCATATATAAACATATTTATCGAATTTTTTTCCTAATAATTTGATTGGTTCAAAACAGATTCAAAACTGAAAAAACTGGAATTTTTTATTTTTGGATGCATCTTTAAAATATATTTTACAGAGTTGAAAACGAAGGTTCTTGTTCTCCTGACTGAACGTTAATTTTGTAAACATTAAATATCTTGTGTTGCAAAATTAAAAAAAAAAAAAAAAAATCTATTTAAATATTTATACTAGAATCATAGAAAATTTATAAATTTAACTATATTATATATTGATATATAACATAGTAAAATGATAGCTTATATATGCCATTAAAGATTGTGCATATTTAAATTATTTTATCGAATTTTTTTTCTAATGATTTAAGATGTTTAAAAGGTTCTTTTTCTCCTAACTAAACATTATTTTAATAAGCATTAAATATCTCGTGTTGCAAAATTAAAAAAAAAAAAAAAAAACTATTTTAATATTAAAACTAAAATGATAGAAAATTTATAAATTTAACCATACCATATATTGATATATAACATAGTAAAATGAAAGCTTATATATATGCCACTAAAGATTGTGCATATTTAAATTAATTTATCGAATTTTTTTCGTAATGATTTATGATGTTTAAAACAAATTCATAACTGCATAAATTGGAATTTTTTATTTTGTTGTTGTATCTTTAAAATATAATTTACAGAGTTGAAAACGAATTTTCTTTTTTTCCTGGCTATTTGTTACTTTTGTAAACATTAAATATCTTGTGTTACAAAATTTAAAAAAAAAAAAAAAAAAAAACTATTTCAATATTTATACTAAAATGATAGAAAATTTATAAATTTAACTATATCATATACTGATATATAACATAGTAAAATGAAAGCTTATATATGGCACTACAGAATGTGCATATTTAAATCAATTTATTCAATTTTGTTTTTAATAATTTGAATTGTTCAAAACAGATTCAAAACTGAAAAAACTGTTTGTTTTTTTTAAATTTCTAGTTGTATCTTTAAAATATATTTTACAGAGTTGAAAACGAAGGTTCTTGTTCTCCTGACTAAATGTTACTTTTATAAACATTAAATATCTTGTGTTGCAAAATTAAAAAAAATATATATATTTCATTATTCATACTAAAATGATAGTAAATTTATAAATTTAACTATATCATATATTTATATATAACATAGTAAAATGAAAGCGTACATATGCCACTAAGGATTGTGCATATTTGAATCAATTTATCGAATTTTTTTTCTAATAATTTGATTTGTTTAAAACAGATTCAAAACTGAGAAAACTGGGATTTTTTAATTTGTGGTTGTATCTAAAAAATATATATTACAGAGTTCAAAACGAAAGTTCTTGTTCTCCTGACTAAACGTTGCTTTTATAAACATTAAATATCTTGTGTTGCAAAGTTAAGAAAAAAAAAGGAAAAAAAATCTATTTCAATATTCATACTAAAATGATAGAAAATTTATAAATTTAACTATATTATATATTGATATATAACATAGTAAAATGAAAGCTTATATATGCCACTTAAGATTGTGCATATTCAAATCAATTTATCGAATTTTTTTCTAATGATTTGAGATGTTTAAAAAAAATTCATAATTTCAAAAATTGGAATTTTTTATTTTGTTGTTCTATCTTTAAAATATATTTTACAGATTTGAAAACGAAGGTTCTTTTTCTGTAAAATGAAAGCTTATATATGCCACTAAAAATTGTGCATATTTAAATCAATTTGTTCAATTTTTGTTTAAATAACAGATTCAAATCTGAAAAAACTGGAATTTTTTATTTTTTGGTTGTATATTTAAAATATATTTTACATAGTTTAAGACGAAGATTTTTTTTCTCCTGACTAAACGTTTCTTTTATAAACATTAAATATCTTGTGTTGCAAAATTGAAAAAAAAATATATATTTTAATATTCAAACTAAAATGATAGAAAATTTATAAATTTAACCATATCATATATTAATATATAAAATAATAAATTGAAAGCTAATATATGGAAATACAGATTGTGATAATTTAGATCAATTTATCGAATTTTATTTCTAATAATTTGATTTGTTCAAAAAGGATTCAAAACTGAAAAAACTGGAATTTTTTAATTTGTGTTTGTATCTATAAAATATATATTACAGAGTTGAAAACGAAGGTTCTTTTTCTCTAGACTAAACGTTACTTTTATATACATTAAATATCTTGTGTTGCAAAATTAAAAAAAATAATAATATTAAAAAACTATTTTAATATTCAAACTAAAATGATAGAAAATTTATAAATGTAACAATATCATATATTGATATATATACATAGTAAAATGAAAGGTTATATATGCAACTAAAGATTGTGCATATTTAAATCAATTTATATAATTTTTTTTCTAATGATTTGATTTGTTTAAAATAAATTCAAAACTGAAAAAACTGGAATTTTTTAATTTGTGGTTTTATTATAAAATATATATTACATATTTGAAAACGAAGGTTCCTTTTTTTCCTGACTAAACGTTACTTTATTTGTAAACATTAAATATCGTGTGTTAAAACCAAAAAAAACAAATAAACAAACAAACAAACAAACTATAATAATATTTATAATAAAATTATTGAAAATTTAAAAATTTAACAATATCAAATATAAAAATATAAAATAATAAATCGAAATCTTATATATGCCACTACAGATTGTGACAATTTAGATCAATTTAACGAATTTTTTTCCAATGATTTCAGATTTGCAAAACAAATTCATAACTGCATAAATTGAAATTTTTTATTTTGTGGTTGTATCTTTAAAATATATTTTCTAGAGTTGAAAACAAAGATTCTTTTTCTCCTGACTAAACTTTACTTTTGTAAACATAAAATATATTGTGTTGGCAAATTAAAAAAAAAAAAAAAAAAAAAAAACAATTTCAATATTCAAACTAAAATGATAGAAAATTGATAAATTTAACCATATCATATATTGATATATAACATAGTAAAATGAAAGCTTTTAAATGCCACTACAGAATGTGCATATATAAACATATTTATCGAATTTTTTTCCTAATAATTTGATTGGTTCAAAACAGATTCAAAACTGAAAAAACTGGAATTTGTTATTTTTGGTTGTATCTTTAAAATATATTTTACAGAGTTGAAAACGAAGGTTCTTCTTCTTCTGACTGAACGTTAATTTTGGAAACATTAAATATTTTGTGTTGCAAAATTAAAAAAAAAAAAAAAAAAAAAAATCTATTTCAATATTCATACTAAAATCATAGAAAATTTATAAATTTAACTATATTATATATTGATATATAATATAGTAAAATGATAGCTTATATATGCCATTAAAGATTGTGCATATTTAAATTAATTTATTGAATTTTTTTTTCTAATGATTTAAGATGTTTAAAACAAATTCATAACTGCATAAATTGGAATTTTTTATTTTGTTGTTGTATCTTTAAAATATATTTTACAGAGTTGAAAACGAATATTTCTTTTTTTCCTGGCTATTTGTTACTTTTGTAAACATTATCTATCTTGTGTTACAAAATTAAAAAAAAAAAAAAAAAAAAACTATTTCAATATTCATACTAAAATGATTGAAAATTTATAAATTTAACTATATCATATACTGATATATAACATAGTAAAATGAAAGCTTATATATGGCACTACAAAATGTGCATATTTAGGTCAATTTATTCAATTTTTTATCTAATAATTTGATTTGTTCAAAACAGATTCGAATCTGAAAAAACTGGAATTTTTTAATTTTTGGTTGTATATTTAAAATGTATTTTACAGAATTGAATTGAAGACGAAGGTTTTTGTTCTCCTGACTAAACGTTTCTTTTATAAACATTAAATATCTTGAGTTGCAAAATTGAAAAAAAAATTTAATAAAACTATTTTAATATTCAAACTAAAATGATAGAAAATTTATAAATTTAACAATATCATATATAGATATATAAAAAAATAAATTGAAAGCTTATATATGCCACTACAGAATGTGCATATATAAACCAATTTATCGAATTTTTTTCCTAATAATTTGATTGGTTCAAAACAGTTTCAAAACTGAAAAAAAATGGAATTTTTTAATTTGTGTTTGTATCTATAAAATATATATTACAGAATTGAAAACGAAGGTTCTTGTTCTCCTGACTAGACGTTACTTTTATAAACATTAAATATCTTGTGTTGCAAAATGAAAAAAAAAAAAGCTATTTTAATATTCAAACTAAAATGATAGAAAATATATAAATTTAACCATATCATATATTGGTATATAAAATACTTAATTAAAAGCTTATATATGCCACTACACATTGGGATAATTTAGATCAATTTATTGAGTTTTTTTTTCTAATAATTTGATTGGTTCAAAACAGATTCAAAACTGAAAAAACTGGACTTTTTTAATTTTTTGTTGTATCTTTAAAATATATTTTACAGAGTTGAAAACGAAGGTTCTTGTTCTCTTGACTAAACGTTGCTTTTATAAACATTAAATATCTTGTGTTGCAAAATTAAAAAAAAAAAAAAAAAAAAAAAACTATTTTAATATTCAAACTAAAATGATAGAAAATTTATAAATGTAACAATATCATATATTGATATATAACATAGTAAAATGAAAGCTTATATATGCAACTAAAGATTGTGCATATTTAAATCAATTTATCGAATTTTTTTTCTAATGATTTAATTTGTTCAAAATAGATTCAAAACTGAAAAAACTGGAATTTTTTAATTTGTGGTTGTATCTATAAAATATATATTACATATTTGAAAACGAAGATTCTTTTTCTCGTGACTAAAAGTTACTTTTATATACATTTAATATCTTGTGTTGCAAAATTAAAAAAAAAAATTATAATGAAAAACTATTTTAATATTCAAACTAAAATGATAGATAATTTATAAATTTAACAACATCATATATTGATATATAAAATAATAAATTGAAAGGTTATATATGCCAATACAGATTGTGATAATTTAAATCAATTTATCGAATTTTATTTCTAATAAATTGATTTGTTCAAAACAGATTCAAAACTGAAAAAACCGGGATTTTTTTAATTTTTGGTTGTTTCTTTAAAATATATTTTACATATTGGAAAACAAAGGTTACTTTTTTTCCTGACTAAACGTTACTTTTATAAACATTAAATATCTTGTGTTGCAATGTTAAAAAAAAAAAGAAAAAAAAAACTATTTTAATATTCAAACTAAAATGATAGAAAATTTATAAATGTAACAATATCATATATTGATATATAACATACTAAAATGAAAGCTTATATATGCAACTAAAGATTGTGCATATTTAAATCAATTTATTGAATTTTTTTTCTAATGATTTGATTTGTTCAAAATAGATTCAAAACTGAAAAAACTGGAATTTTTTAGTTTTGTGGTTGTATATCTATAAAATATATATTACATATTTGAAAACGAAGGTTCCTTTTTTTCCTGACTAAATGTTACTTTATATTTTGTAAACATTAAATATCGTGTGTTACAAAATTAAAAAAAAAAAACTATTTCAATATTCATACTAAAATGATAGAAAATTTATAAATTTATATAACCATATCATATATTATTAATATATAAAATAATAAATTGAAAGCTAATATATGGAAATACAGATTGTGATAATTTAGATCAATTTATCGAATTTTATTTCTAATAATTTGATTTGTTCAAAAAGGATTCAAAACTGAAAAAACTGGAATTTTTTAATTTGTGTTTGTATCTATAAAATATATATTACAGAGTTGAAAACGAAGGTTCTTTTTCTCGTGACTAAACGTTACTTTTATATACATTAAATATCTTGTGTTGCAAAATTAAAAAAAAATAATAATAATAAAAAAATATTTTAATATTCAAACTAAAATGATAGATAATTTATAAATTTAACCATATCATATATTGATATATAACATAGTAAAATGAAAGCTTTTAAATGCCACTACAGAATGTGCAAATATAAACCAATTTATCGAATTTTTTCCTAATAATTTGATTGGTTCAAAACAGTTTCAAAACTGTAAAAACTGGAATTTTTTATTTTTGGTTGTATCTTTAAAATATATTTTACATAGTTTAAGACGAAGGTTTTTTTTCTCCTGACTAAACGTTTTATTTATAAACATTAAATATCTTGTGTTGCAAAATTGAAAAAAAAAAAAAAAAAAAACTATTTTAATATTCAAACTAAAATGATAGAAAATTTATAAATTTAACCATATCATATATTGATATATAACATATTAAAATGAAAGCTTTTAAATGCCACTACAGAATGTGCATATATAAACATATTTATCGAATTTTTTCCAAATAATTTGATTGGTTCAAAACTGAAAAAACTGGAATTTTTTATTTTTGGTTGTATCTTTAAAATATATTTTACAGAGTTGAAAACGAAGGTTCTTTTTCAACTGACTAAACGTTACTTTTACATTAAATATCTTGTGTTGCAAAATTAAAAAAAATAATAGTATTAAAAAACTATTTTAACATTCAAACTAAAATGATAGATAATATTTAAATTTAACCATATCATATATTGATATATAAAATAATAAATTGAAAGGTTATATATGCCACTACTGATTGTGATAATTTAAATCGATTTATCGAATTTTATTTCTAATAATTTGATTCGTTTAAAACAAATTCAAAACTGAAAAAATTGGAATTTTAAAAAATTTACGTAATGTTCAGATCGAGAAATAATGGAGACACTCGTAGATACTGGTGTTGATTCTGATTATTTTCACCAAAAAATAAGTTTGTCGGTATGGTATCATCGCACTAGTTTAATTAGAGAAAATTAATGATTCAACTGTGACTATGCGTGATCGCGATATACAGCGATATCTTAAGATTTCGGCGTGATTTCGCCTTCACCCACACTTCAATTTCTTAGTTTTTAAGAATACAATAATGCACAAAAGAATACAATAAATATGTAAAATAATAATTACTTGGATAATCAATTTTTTGATAAAACAAAATTCATTCAAAACAGAAACAATTTTCTTTTGTATTTCAAAAAATTATTCCGCACATTATGTGTTGACAAAAAAAAACCTACCATATTTTGCTATTTATATTAGTTAAAACTAAAAGTACATAAAATTCTTTATTATAAACATTTTAATTGCCAAAAAATGAACTTGACTTAAACATTTATTTTCCTTCTTCTTATTGTTTTAATGTTTTAAACAGTTTTTTGTCTCTCCTGTAAAATTATGAAAAATGCACATACGCCCTCTGCTGCAAACTGGCCAAATGCACATACGCCTTTTGCTGCAAACTAGCCAAACGCACATACGCCTTTTGCTGCAAACTGGCCAATTGCACATACGCCCTTTGGCCGCAGCTCCATCGATATGACAATTAAACGTTTATCAAATATTTATAATATTTTAGATATTAACGTATCCTTAAAAAAAAGTTTCCTATAAAATAAAAACACAAATAAAATTGATTCAACTGCAAAACATCATCGAAGAAGAACGATATATTTTCCTTGGATGCGGTCAATAGCCCTATTTGACTATAAAAACTATCAGTCAAATGCATTACGTACATTAGTACATAATATATATTATACTCCTGGAGTGGATATACATGTATATAGTTATTATAACATTATGAATTAAATATAATTAACTCACCTGAAATGGACATTGTAGAGTACATAAATATTCAATACTTTTTTTATCTTCTCCTTCATTATTATTTTATCAGCCAAAACACAACAATTCACTAATAAAATGATAATTGAACAAACAAATAATATTTTTTTATTCATTGTTTTCATAAAGAAATCATTGAATACTTTATGATATTTAGCACAGTTAATTAATAATAACAATAAAACGTCACCAACATGTTAACAATACGTTGTTGCTTCTATGAAGTTTAGTTATACTGAATGATGCTTGTTGGGTTGGAGCGGTGCAAACAGCGCACGGTCAGAGACGGAACGGAGCGTTCATGTTGGCCACTTCCCCCCACTACCAATTTTGACTCTCCCTGGTGCTTCACAATATTTTGTTGCTCTCTCTCTCTCTCTCTCTCTCTCTCTCTCTCTCTCTCTCTCTCTCTCTCTATCTCTCTATCTATCTCTCTCTCTCTCTCTCTCTCTCTCTCTCTGCAGTGTCCTCTCTGTGTCTATTATCGAAAATACTTTGCAATATTTTTGAGAGCATTAAATTATGATGCTGCAAACAGGTTGATTCGAATTAGTATTAGTATATCAAGTATGTGAGAAAATAATAATGAGCAAAAAAATAATTACTAATTTTCCAAAGAAAATAGCCAAAAACTGTTTGTCCTATGCTGAGCAATATTCATTGCTCAAGAAGAGCATCGAAAAGCATTCAGAATGACGTCATGCGCACACACCCTATCCCTATAGATACAGAATACAGAGACAAATAAACAAACATAAACCACATATTAGAAATCATCTCTTATTGATATTAATATTCTAATTAATTATAAATAATTAAGGTAAAACTGATAACTTTAGTTTTACCTTATTTATAATCAATTAATTAGAATATTAAAATCAATAAGATGATTTTTTCTTCTTTTATCATATTGTGGTTTATGTTTGTTTATTTCTCTCTCTCTCTGCTCTCTCTCTCTCTCTCTCTCTCTCTCTATCTATCTATCTATCTATCTATCTATCTATCTATCTATCTATCTATCTATCTATCTATCTATCTATCTATCTATCTATCTATCTATCTATATCTTTATTTTATTTTCAATGATGAAGTATAACATTTTTTTTATACTTCAAACTATGCACGTGTGAGGGGTACACGCAAATTTCCTTATTATATTTCCTCATAAATTTAATTCAATGTAAAATGACAAATTAAACAAATTTCCAATTAATTAAGATGGCAATAAAAAAATATAATACTGTATACTGTAGCCAATTCAGCTTACACACCGCATTAAGTTTTTTTCCCTACCCGCTATGGATCTCTCTGTTCATAATTTTAAAATTAAATTCTGTATCATTTTTAGTTGTATTGCGCTGTGAGCCTAAATTAAATTTTTAATTTTTTAAACAGTGTAAAAAAAAAATAATAAAAATTAAAAACTAATAAATCGTTTTATTAAAAAGTAGATATCATGCATTCTGTATTGCTAATGCCTTTATACCGGCGGTGAAGTATCACCCAAGCAGAGGCGCGCTCTAGCGCGCTAAAGGGTTGGTTTGGTTGCATTGAGTACTGACAGTACTGTGAACTATGACCACTATGAGTATACTAAATAACATGGGCCGGTATGGAAAATTGCACATTTTGCCAGTTTAAAAATACTTGGCAATTTTTTTTTTTTTTTTTTTTTTTTTAGAGAATTGATGCTGTTAACAAAGTTGAATTAGCATCCCTCTCCCCTCTTTACGTATATAGCAATCTTTTAAATATTTCAAAATTTTCACGTACAAATTAATTATCGAATTATTAAACTGTATACCACATACGATAATCAAACTGCTTTTTTATTTTTTTTTTTTTTATAAACAAATATATTATTATAAATTATATTGTTGAGGCAGGCTATAGAGCAGCGCAGCACAGCATGGTGGGAAAAACGTATTCTTTTGTTTATATTTAAATCTGTCTACACTCGGCACGCGTACTCCAATGTGTAACCAGCCTGTCTGCCATTTGTTTAGACTCGCGGGGTATACAACTTTGTTTACATCACGTGACTGTCTCCCACCCTCTTCTAAGATATTATTGTGCATTTCTTTAACTTTTCCCACACTATGTGAGGTAAAATATTATTGCATTTTTCAAAACATTGCAATTCAAAATAAATAAATATACGCAAACCTTTTTTCTTTTTTATTCTTCAAGTATGTATTTTGTATATTTATATTTACGCATTAAGCGTAAATATCGTTTCAACGATATAATATCAGAAGATTTTTTTTAACATCATTTTACGTAATGATTTATTACTGAATAAAAAAATAATAATAAATAAAAAAATTGTTTGGGGTCCGCGTCTCAGGCTCAGTAGCAATACTTCAATCAATTCTAAAAGAGCTGTGTCCTCAGATTTTTTTTTTCCCTATACGAAATCATATAATAATTATTTTTAAGATCTTAAGTTCATATTAATTATTATTTTACTAAAATACAATTAAACAATATGGTGAATTTTTGACGGGAAAAAAAATGTAAAACAGACATTAAATATGTTCATAAAAAAAAAAAAAAAAAGATATCAATAACGAAAAATTATTTATTTATTTTATAATATATAAAAGAAATTATTCTGCGCTCATGTGATATTATTTGCCTATAATATTATGTTTATTCTGTATATTATAAGTTTAGCTTATACGTAATTTAAAACAAACAACACTTTCAAAAATTTCAATTAAAAATTATAAAGAATTTGGGGTTAATTTAATAAACTACGTAAATAAATGAAAATTTGTATTATTTTAAAATTATAGTATAAAATAAAAACTCATCAGTGCAAGACTTTTTTTTTTTTTTTTTTTTTTTAGCTAATCACGATAATGAGCATAACATGAGCATTGCAGTCGATTTGTTTAATTATTATATTATTTCATGTTTATAAAATCAATATTTGTGTTTCGTATACAGTTAAAAAAAAAAAAAAAACTTAAAATCTATTATAATTTTTTTTAACAATTGTTAAAAAAAAATAGTTTTATAAATATTATATAATGCAAAAATGCATTTATAGTATACGTCACTTATATTTTTTCGTAAAAAATATAGTCGATTTCTAAACAAAATCGCAGAATGATCCATGGTCCCGTATGTATTTCTAATTCTAATGGATAAGAAATTAGAGATCCGCTTGCTATTTTCCCTCTCGCTTCTGATTGGCCTCACAAACGTCACCAAAGGATAAAAAAAAAAAAAAAAACATCATGCAGTTTAAAATATAACTTTCATATTTTTCTGAATGACATTTTTTTACGCTGACATTTTTTTCTTCTGTTATTTTAGGTGATTAGCATTTGAAACTAATAACCCTCCTTAAAAGTACACAATAATATTTCCTGTTCGAACAACACTTTTATACTCACTCAATGCTGCACATTGTTGCTGTAAAATAATTTTAAAAGATCTCTGTCTTATATCACTATATTGTTATAATTTAAGATTTATCGTATTACCGTATAAATGTATTGAAAATTTTTGGGGATGAAATGTGCTAAATAGAAGTATACTGTTATAGTAAAATGCGATAATTGTGTTATATCAATATATCAATATTATTATAGCTTTCACCATATTGGCATTTTCATTTTTAAAATACTTTTCCCTTGATTTTAGGGCTTTTAAAATTTTGTCATCAGAATCATAGATGAAAGATGAATGTACTGTTTAATCGTGACAAAATTCTAAAGCTCTATCAAATGCGTGAAAAGTTTATTTTTAAAATGCAAATGCCGAACTTACAGTTATCCATATTATATTATATAGCTGCATCATGCACATACACTATATAACTTTTCAATCAAGAATTGGTATATAATTAAGGTGGTGCACTTATATATATAGTTTTAATATAATACGATAGTCGATAATGTAATAAATATGATACGATATATTATGATTTATGATCATATTTTTTATATTATAGCCTTTTATGGTATAACCAATTAAGCCGACCAACCAAAAGTATGAGTTTATTTTAATTTTTTTTTATATTTTTAAGTTAAAAAAAGTCCGAACGAAATATACACGCAATATGTATTTATATACGTTATCACTCAAAAAAAGGCTGCATTACTTCAGTTATGAACAGGGCCGGCTTGGCATAAGGCCTTATAGTCCAGGATCCCGGACCGGGCCTTTGCCTTTGCGGGCCTTTGGTTTTGGAAGGAGAAAAAAAAAAAAAAAAAAAAAAAAACAGGAAAAAGTAAAGGAAAAGAAAAAGTGTAAAGGCTATTTGAAAAAAATTGCACATTTTTTAGTTATTTTTTATTTTACTATTGCCTTTTTAAAAAGAAAGATCATCGATCATTGTTACCTGAAATTGTCACTTTTAATTTTAATGTATTTTTTAAACCTGTCGTATTTTTGTTTCTTCGCCTTACTTCTTGAATATTGTATTTTTGAAAGCTTTTAAATTTTATATTAATTTCTTTTTTGAAACAATTTAAGCCCCACGCACACTAAATTCAATGGCTCACATCAGCATTACACCCTTTTTTTTATAATATTTGTACCATTATAAATACGTAGCTGCAATTTAAACCAGTTCGAGCACCTGCCCGGGTCAAAATCTTTTGACTTTTGACTTTAGTAACAAACATTATTTTGTATACAATGAAAAGCGGGCTTTTTTCGCTAAAGGCTCGAGAGCTCATTTTCAAAAATTGGCTCAAACATCAAGTTTACCAAGTTGTAGCTCATTTTTCGGATTTAAGCTTGATTTCGAGCTGAACCCGGGCTTAAAGTCAACCGGTCTAAAAAAAATCAAAATTTTCTAGCTCTGATTATAAAATTATATAATATAATATACTTTCGTTTTTTTTTTTTTTTTTTTTTTTTTAAATCTATTTTATTTGCATTTAAAAAAAATAATTTCTAACATAACACTTAAAATATTCCTTCGATAAAGAATTATTTTTTCTTCTTTTATACATCTATTTTCGTTCTCTAAATTTTTTAAAGCTTGCTATAGAATAATTTTTTAATTCTCTGGCGGCCAAAGCTCAAGTATAATAGTAGTATAGTAATAGTGGATAGTAAAATATATTTAAATATAAATAGTTTCACACATAGTTGCGAAGAGTGAAAAAATAAAAATTTAGTTCGGAATTAGCGTAAAAATCACGTGCCACGCCCCCTTTTTAACAAAATTTTCGTCTGCGGCGCAAACTGGGGGGCTGGCGCCCCCCAGACCCCCCGTTGGAATGCGGGCTTTTTATTTCTTCTCCCGGACCGGGCTTTTAGCTCCCAAGCCGGCCCTGGTTACGAATCCTAACTTATTTGAGATAAACCCTTTTGAGTTATTATGAGCAGCTAAATATAAATGCAATCTTAGCGAATTTTTAACAATAGCTAATTTAAGTTGTTTTTTTAGTTATTTTAAGTTAAATTAACTATATTTTTAATAATTTGCTTAAATGTATTATAAGCTTCTCATAATAACTCAAAAGTGTTAATCTCAAATAAGTTAAGATTTGTAACTTATTGAAGTATATAATGCAGCCTTTTTTTGAGCGATTATTTTGCAATATAATGATTATTTATGGATTTGGTGATATATGTGATGATGCATAATGTGCTGAATTATTATTAGTATTATGGGTCTACACATTTTTTTTTATGTTAAGTGCAATACAGAATTTAAAACTTTTTTTAATACATATCTTATTTTATTTTTGTTTTCTTCTGATTTTAAAAAGGAAAATCAAATAATTCCGTAATTTTATTCAAGTTCGCGAAGCAACTATAATAATCTAAGGTAATTTTTACTAAAAAATTTGTATTGAAGAAGATGGTTGTTTTTACTAATTAAAATCAGATTAAATATATTTTTTAATATTTTATTGGAACAACAACAAAAATACAATCATTTACAGATTTGAGCTACAATTTTTTTTCTTCTAAAATATTTCAATACTATAATTATTTATGTTATTGTAAAATAACAACATTTGTGCTCTATAATATAGCAAGTGTTCAATGCAGCGTCAATTACGTAATTTATTTATTTTTTGCTAGCTATTTGTAGCAATATTATTCATTACAGCATAATTTATGCTTTATTGCATAATAGCTATGTAAAATATTATTATGAAAAAATAGTCGTTGAAAAGCTTGTACACAGTTTTGCAATGCTTTACGTAATATGATATGAACAGTTATGACGTCACTAAACGTTGAAATTTTAACGATAAAAACATTAGTGACGTCACAAGCGTTGGGAAAAAACGAAGATTTGCAATGGTCAAGTTTAACGTTTTCTATATTGTGATTCTAACGCTTGTGACGTCATTTACGCTATTCTCGTTAGTTATCAACGTTGATAACCGTTGATTCCACAATACTTAAGCATTGCAAAACTGTGTACAAGCTTTAAAACGATCATTTTTTTGGATCATTGTGCAACATAATTATTCATATTATGTTGTTTCAAATTTATCGACATTTATATCGTATAAAATTACGCCTACTTTCCTTATTGAATATAATAATTTATTCATTTACTTATTTTGCTACTTACTTATTCACTACATATATTTTTATGTTGTCTTTTTTATTTATTTATAATTTTATTTCGCTTCACCTGCCGGATATTTTATCCTGGTGTTATTATTAGTTTTTTATCTCCAGATTTTACGACTTTATATTTTATTACGACATTTTGCTCAGTTTTAATCTTTTTAAACTTTTTTATTTCTTGTTATTGTCTGAGTTTTTGTTTTCCTTCTGTTCCAGATTGAAAATATAACATCGGCGTAAAATTGACTTTCACAAACTTTTAGGTTTCTATGCGCGGGTCGAATGTAAATCTTCAAAATTGAGTAAATTTCTCTCTCTCTCTCTCTCTCTCTCTCTCTCTCTCTCTCTCTCTTTCTCCCTCTGCACATCCACTTTAAAGTTTTGTATTATTTCTAAAATTATAAAAAATTGACCGCCTACTTCACAGATAAAAATAAACATGTAATATTTATGCTAACTCTTTTCAGCATAATTTGTTCAATATACAACATATGATTTATGCATAAATATTTTTGTTGTTTTAGTTTAGCAATATTATGCTATAATGACATAAATTGAGCATAAATTATTTGATTTATTATTTACTTTCCATGTTAATAAAGTCATTTGAAAGTCAGTTCGTAAACAGTTACATGTTTAAAACTCTCATCATGTCTCACTGCAAAATTTCAGATTTTTCTTTCTTTACAATTTTTAGTCAAATCCCGTAGTACCTGAATCTCCGCCTTAAGTTAATACTTTTTCCCCTCCTTAAAAAAACTTTTTTATTTTTCCATCCTCCTTTCAAGTGCTACTCGAAAAGACAACTTTAAGTTGGTGCGGGTGTCGAATGACAAGAGAGGTATTAGATATTTTACAGAAGGGTAAAAAGTGCTGATATAATATTAAAGTTCTTGCTGGTTTGATATTTCTCAATGAAAACACCGTTTGGTTAATTGACATTAATCAATCAATCATACATACAAATTGCATCATTATCAGTTAATTGCAATGAGAATGTAGACGTTAGCAATTTGAAATAATAATTCTGTTGACGTTGCAGTATCAATTTTGTATGCATATACGGGCTGTGTTTACACAAGAAAGTGCAACGAATGCACTTGATTTGATTATACATATAAATAGCATTTTCAATTTTTTATTTGTTTTATAAAACATTCATTTGCATAATAAGCTATAAATTTTCACTATATGAATATATTATTATTTTTATTATTAATAATAATTCATGGTTTTTATTGGGCTACATCAGGGGTACAACCTCTCAACGGTTTTACAGTAGTAATAATAATAAACTTTGAGGCGTTGTGAGGGCATGACAGCCCGATTTTACGAAACCTTGACCAGACATTTAGTTAAAACAGTGACTTGTTAACAAACAATAATATAATTTTTTATAGGATACGTTATTATAAAACAAATATAATACAAAAATATATTATGGATAGTAGCTTTAATACTAAAAATTGTGAGCAAATTATTCAATTAGGTAATACCTTGACTGATATAATTTTTTGAAAAATATTATTACATGATTTAATATTTAGTATGTAATACTTTGCCTGCATACAGCATACAGCCTGTTTATATTTAACACTTTGAACAAAAAACATGTCTAATATCCTAACATACCTAAATATCAACGTTGATTTGACCAGTCATTGATTTCTAATTTATTTTACATTCAAGAAATGTCAGATACGGGTTTGTAAATGGAAGATTAATTAGAAATAAATTATTTCAGCCAAATAAACGTTGATATTTAGGTATGTTAGAATATTAGACATGTTTTTTTTTAAAAAGGTGTTCTATGCCTTTAACATAGCGTATATACGATTTCTATTTGAATTCTATTAAATTTCAAATTTAATATTTTTATAATTGCTTTTATATTGCTTTGGAAACGTTTCCAAATGAATTCTTTTGTTTCAAATAGAATGCTTTTAGAAGTGTCCATATAAAATCTCAAAAATCATAAAATTAATTTTGATGGAAATCTTTTGTAAAGGTCGCGCCATTTCAAAAAAAAAAAAAAAAAAAAAGAATTTATTTGGAAGTGTAAATAATTTTTAACCCTCACACATTTACAAAAGAATTCTATGACATTTATATATTTCCCCTACATTTTGTTTACAGGAGCTTCTTATTTAGTGCTACGCTAGCTCTAAATTTTGCAGCTCGTGTAGCTCGTTAGCTCGTACATGGGCAATGGGGCCAGATCTTAGATCATGGTTTCGATTTCCTGTCCATTGGCACTATTTCCAAGATCCTCAGATTTGCGGTTCCCGAGATAATCGCACTTTTTGTCCGAATTTCAGGTTAAAACGGGTCGAAGGAGGCAAAAAATTAAAATTCTGACAAGTCATTATCGATAGATCTCGCTGAGATATAGCCGTGTTTTAAATTACAAATTTATAGGATAAAATTTGACGAAATGCCAGGGGGTTTTCGGTTTTGACTGGCGGTTTTTCTCTCATATCTCAAACAATTATTATTGTAAATGTATAAAATTTCGTACATAGATCACCATAAAGACAACAATTCTGATTATAAATATTTTAATTTTTTTTAAATAGCCGCGACCCTAGAAATTGCAAAAAAATAAAAAAGCAGAGCTTTTTTTTCAATTTTGGTTTGCAACCTTATATTTTGATTTCAAACTATTTAGAAAAGAAAATATTTCAAAAAAATTAATTTTAATCAATTAATTTATTAATTTACTAATTTTTGAAAATTCGCGCATTAAATAACAATTTTACTGTAAAATAATTTTATGGAAATCTTTTATAAACGTTTTTTTAATACTTTCACTTTTATTTTTCATTTGGAATAATATGGAATACAATTGGAAACTTTTAAATCACCCACAGCTATAAAATAGAAATCAATTGGAAACGACTATAAAATATTGAATTTGTGGAAATTATTTCTACACGTCAATAAAATTTTATTTAAAAAAAGGATTCAAATAGAAACCTATGTTTTATGCTAGAATTCAAATGGTAAGGTTTTAATAATATAGAAATTATTTAGAAAAATAGCTTAAAATATTTCTTATTGCAGTGGAAATGTTTGGAAGCGTTTTTTATTCCATAGAATTGCAATAGAATTCAAATTTATTTTTTAGAATTGCACTCTACATTTTTTCCAAGTCTTTTATTTTTTAAGTACTAAACTAATACAATGATTTTTAGGAAGATTTCATACGTAGTAAAATATAATTACATATTAAAAATATTTCATTGTGTGATAAATCCATTACAATAAAATAAAATCTCAAGAAATACATTGAAATAAGACATATATACTTTGTTACAGTGTAAAGTTAAAAAATGAAAGCGAGTATAATATTTCACTATACGATCGTGTTGGTATCACAAAAGAAAATGTTTACCTTTTATTTATTTCATATTTTTGTCGTCTATTTCTGGGCCTCTGTCTTGTTTGTCTTTACTATGTATCGAGTAATTTTTTTTCCTTCCTTCCTCACCATATTTTTCACTTTCCTACCTAAAAATTGGTATCTCTTTGTCCCCCATCCCCTTTCAAAAAACACGAAAAGAGTTGTTTTACCGTATGTACTGTATGATGAAAACAGCGGCCATGTTGACATTATCAGAACAAAGAAAAGTCAACTTACCTAGAACAAAAGAAAACAAAAAAATTATTAGCCAAAAAGAAATAAAATTAAAAATTATACAAGTTAGAATAAGTCAAGTTATACAGGGTATCTATAACGTAATTTTAATTATTATTAAAATAATAGAACTTTTTTATTTTTAATTTATTTAAATTACAGAAATCATTATTTTTATGTGATTTTAATGTATTTATATAAAAAAAAATCAACTTGTATCACCAACTTATTTATTATTATTTTCATTATTTAATAGAATATCAATGAAATATTATTCTTGTATTCATTTCTTGAAAATAAATTCTAAAATTAAGTGCAATGGTATATTTTTTATTATATTATGATAATCATACAGTATACATAAAATTCAACTTGCATATTATGCAAAGTTAAAAATCAAGTTTGAAATTTTATATATACTGCATTAAAATATAAACATTAAATGCAAAACTTGTATTAAGAATTTTCATTGAAATAATTATTATTATTATTATTATTAAATTTTTTTTTGTTGAATTTGCAACACAAGACTCATAATGTATAGTCAAATGTACCGTTTAGTCTCGAGAAAAAGAAACCTATAAGTTTTCAACTCTGTAGAATATATTATACACCAGTCATGGAGTATCGGTATCGACTGCGATACGATATCCGATACTATACCGATACTTTTATCGTATCGGTATCGTATCGGGGCCTTTTTTAAACTCAGTATCGAATATCGGTATCGCTCACCGATATCAGCAAAATATCGTCGAATTTCGATACTTTTTTTCGATACTTTGAGACTTTTGCTCTCTCATAAAATAAAAAAAAAAAAATAAAAAAAAAAAAAAAAAAAAAAAACTTATGAAGCAACGAGAACATTCCATTAGTGATTATCTATCTTTCGTACTTGGACAATAAAATTCACTCCTTTATTTTTCATTGTGCTATAACAACAGGGCAGGGCGCCGTGCACAGTATTTTTATTTTATTATAAAGCCACCAGGTAAAAAGTAATTTTTTTTTTGTATTTTACATACAATAAAAATAAAGAAAATAGTGTTAAAACTTTATTCTTCTTTTTATAAAAAAAAAAAAAAAAAAAAAAATGAGCGATCGACTGTCGCCAAGTTTCTGAGAAATCCGTCGTGTGGTCGTACAGTACTATCTATGATCTCTCCTAATGACTAAAGCGCCGGTAGAAATCATAATAAAATATAGCCAATGATTGACATTTTAAATCCCTGTAATTGTATATAAATTCAATGCAATACAAATTACAAAAGATGTAGCATACTTCCGTTAATGTCTTTGTACAAATTTTTTACAAGGTTAAATTTTTAAAAAGTTTACAAAATCAAAGGATTTTTACAACCAGAGGGGAAATTTGGACTTTAACCCCTTTGGTTTAGCGGGGATGATTTGAGCCAATAAAATAAATACGAAAGCTAATGATACTTTGTTTATTTTAGCAAATAAAAAAATACAATGAAAAAAAAATATTAAATTTATTAAATATTTGAAAATTATTTCTATACGAAATAAAGAAATTGCTAATTTGTAAATAATTAACAAACGTGCTTGGAAATAGTAGAGGATATTCTAATCGTAAATGAAATATAATTTTTTTTAAATCTACTATAATTTTTTTAGTCATTTTAGTTTAACAAACGAACAATAGAATAAAATAAATAAATAAGTGAGCAAATAAGTAAATAAATGAATGAATAAATAAATAAATAAATAAATAAATAAATAAATAAATAAATAAATAAATAAATAAATAAATAAATAAATAAATAAATAAATGTGGCAAAAATATGCATGGATTTTATGATACCAATGTATGTCTCAAAGGTGAAAAAAAAAAAGGAAATTTATAGTGCAATATTTATTGTATGAGATATAGCAAAAATATCGAAAAAGTATCGGAAAATATCGGTATCGTATCGGTATCGTATCGGAGCAAATTTTTTTGGCCAGTATCGTATCGGTATCGGTATCGGGAAAATTTAAAAATATCGGTATCGTATCGGTATCGAAAATTTCGGTATCGACTCCATGACTGTTATACACATAGATACAACCTCAAAATAAAAAGTTGCAGTTTTTTGCATTCATGAATTTTATTCAATAACTCAAAACATTAGAAAATAAATTCGATAAATTGATATAAATATGCACAAACTGTAGTGGCATATAAGAGCTTATACTTTTTAGTATCTTATATTTCTATATATGATTCTGTTAAATTATTAAATTACCTTTCTCTGAAGAAAAGTTCAAAAAATAGATTTATTTTTATGTAAGCGAAGAAAATAGCGATGGTATGACTTTAATTAATATTTATATAATTGTTTTGGTATTTTTCAATTCATTGGAAATACTCTTTCAAACGTTCCTGTCTGCTTTTAGAAATATCTTATAAAAATTGCTTTTTTCATGTAGTTTTCCACCTTTTTCTGCAGTTAATTTCTCATTGGAAAATTCAGCTATATGCAGCATAAATTTTTTCCATGAAAATGAAACTGTGATGCCATCATTGCCATATCTACGGTACACAGCTCCCTAATACACACAAAATTTTCAAATAATTATAAGAATATAAATATTCCTTAATTTAAGTAAAATAACGTAATTTTGTTCATTCAATTTTTACCATAGTTGCATAAAATTTTAATTTATACTTTTTTTATTTCAACTTTTTAATTCACAATATGCTGTCACTTTATTACTCATGTCAAATTTATGATTGTTTCTCATTAAATATTGGACCACTCATTAACATGGGTGGCATAGAAAAATAACTTATTTTGACAGTTTAAAAACACTATGCAATATTTTTGAGAGCATTGATGCTGTAATTATGTTGAATTTGTATCTCAAGTATGTATGTGAGAACAATAATTAATAAGAAACTATTAAATGATTTCACAAAGAAAATTGTCTAAAACGAAGTTTGTCCTATGCTGAGCAATGTTATTCACTACTCCAGTATGGCCTCCAAGCGCATTAAATATCACGTCACGTCATGCACACACACCCTATAGGAACAAAAACTTCTTCTATAATTGAAAAATATTATGAGATATTAAAATTTGGAATATTATATATGGTATTTAAAACATAAAAGTGCACTTTGTTCTTTTTATTTTGTCTCATTTAACTTTTGCATATTTTACTTTATATAAGTACGAACTTATTCTTGAAATAAAAAAATATATTATAAAATTAATTATACCAAGTATTATATTACAAAATATGTCCCAAGACCACGCTTTATGTTATGTATGTCATATTATACGTTTGCAAAAAATTACGTGTATATTATACAGTAGTATAATATATATATTAATATATATATATTTAACTTATTCGAAGTATAAAATTCAATCACACAACCAATGTCCAACGATATCTCGCAACGTCTTGTATAGAGTGTTTGCATTCGTGTTATAAAGTCGACGCCATAAGTGATGACTGATGAGTACTAGATAACATGGACCAGTATAGGAAAATGACTCATTTTTCTAGTTTAAAAATACTCAGCAATATTTTTGAGAACATTGATGCTGTTAATAAGTTTAATTATAGTATATATACCTCAAGTATGCAAGAAAAATAGAAATGACCAAAAAATAGCTAATTTTCCAAAGACAATAGCCAAAAACTACGTTTGTCCTATGCTGAGCTATGTTATTTGTAAATCAACTATGGCGTTGAAGCGCATTTATTATGACGTCATGCGCACACACCCTATACGTAAAACAAATAGAAATTTAAAATTGAAATTTAAAGTTACATGATATATTTAGCTGTTTTTATTATAAGGGTGTGTGCACATGACGTCATTCTGAGTGCTTTTCGATGCTCTTCTTGAGCAATGAATAACATTGCTCAGCATAGGACAAACCTAGTTTTTGGCTATTTTCTGTGGTAAGTTAGCTATTTTTTGGTCATTATTATTTTTCTTGCATACTATATGAGGTACTAATTCAACCTGTTAACAACATCTGAATGCTTTCAAAAAGATTGTGAAGTATTTTTAAACTGGCAAAATGTGCCATTTTCCTATACCGGCCAATGTTATTTAGTACTCACTTATGGCGTCGACTTTAACATGAATGAAACCACCCTATAGAAGTTTCGTATTATTTTGTTTCCTAAATTTAATAATAAAAGTACTATGACATTCTTAAAATAAATTTTGTTGATGAGCAAATTTGTTGACCCAAGTTTGTAAGATTGTATATATTTTTATGTCACAACATTATTTTATAAATGCATTATATACTGTACAGTAGTTAATTTCTCTACGGGAAAATACTTCATTCAGTCGTAAATTGTCTAGGCATTAAAATAAAATCGTATTTGGGTTCATGCAAGATACTATAAACACAAAATTCGATATCGCATAGCATTCATTGTCATTTTTATCCAACTATCATAATATATATAATATAATATAGAAAATACATTTTCGGGAGGTGCATGATTAATGTGATTGCACCGACCAGCCTGCCTAGATGTTTCCACGGTTTCTCTAGGCTGTCATGGCGAATGCCGGGCTGTGTACTTAGGCCTTGGCCGGCCCGTGTGTGCTTTTCCATTAATTTGGAAAGTCCTTACCTGTCGATAAGACAATGTCTTGACTGGAACTGGGATTATATTGGTGTATATATAGCACGATAACACAATTAACAAGCAATATATATATATATATATATATATATATATATATATATATATATATATATATATATATATATATATATATATATATATATATATATATATATATATATTATATAACTTTGAAACAATTAATAGTGCGCGTTTACACAGAAAAAAATTATCAATTATCACAACTGAAAAGTAGCTGAACTGAGTAATTAAATATGAACCAATCGATGTTTTCATTTATCTCATCTAAAAAAAAATAGTTAAAAATACATGGATTGTCACACCTGCTTCAACAGGTCAGGTAAATGAAATATATTTCTTCCAACTTCCACGCAAGTACTCGCACAGCTATACACTACAGTTGCATTATACATATAATCAAAAGCTTGTATTGTTAAAAAAATTGAAAACAAATTTTGCGACCTTTTGTTACTTGACAGCCGCCCTCTCCCCCTCCACACCCTACCTCCTACCTAGCCTATATCTATTGTCCTACCTGCCTGTCTATAACATTCTAACGCGAGTTAAGAATCAATCTACCTCCAGAGTATATAAGCTTCACTGTTTTTTTAAACTCATCACTTTGATTACCTGACTTAATTTGAATTATTACTACAAAACTAACATTGCTAATAAATTTTAATTAGAATTTCATAAAAATGTGATATTTTTAACGTAAAACAAATAATTTTGGTAATATTTATTTAAATTATTTCTTCTTACTTTTTACACGTAGAAGATGAAAGAAACCAATTTTTTTTTTAGTTTTGGAGGGAAGATTACAAAACACTTAAAATGAAGAAAACTTTAAATTTATTATGTTAATTATTATTATTATATTTTAATATATAACGATAATATACACATTATACAATGTATTAAAATTTACTGTACAGTATAAAACATTTTTCCTTTGCACACTGATTGCACGATGACAAAATATAACACTTGTTTTAAGTTTATTGTTATGAAAAAATTATTATTTAGTTATAAAATAGTTATTTTATAAATTTAAAATTTTTGATACTTCATTACCAAAATACTTTCCTTTATTTGAAAATTAAATTATACTAGATACTTTATTCGTTTTGAAATATAAAGTATAACTTAAGTATAAATAAAAATATAAATTAATAAGACATTATGTGTAAAAAAAATTATGATAAAAAGGATATTGTCTAATTGATTGAATTTTGTATAATTGTGTGTCTAAAATAATAACAATTAAAATGACGGTGTTACATTAATATGTTATGATTGTATTTATATTATTAATATTTTAATTGATTTTTATCATATAAATATAAGAAAATAATCCTATACTTATATATTATATAAATTAAGTAAAATAGTAAAAATATAAATAAAATTATAACTTATTTCAATTATGTATAAATATACATAATTGAAATATCGTAGGCTTATTTATTTTTTAATTTAATTATAATATTTATAATACTGTATATCTGTATTATAGTAATTATTATACAGTAATACTATATAGACACTATATATTTTATATCATGCTATATAGTGTTATATTTAGCCATCATATTTAAGTCATCTATCAGTGTGCAATAAAAAAAAATGTATATATATTAATAGAGTAAATAATGCAAGTTAATTACATTGTGCATTTTATTTTGAATAATAAAAAATAATAAAGAAATCAAATTTCATAATGACAATGTCCGTACGCACACACCTTACACCTGCTTTGCTTTTAAACCCTAGCTGCAGGTAAGCCACGCGAGGCCCCCGGGCGGTTTTACATGTACCGTGATGGACAATACAATACTTCTCAACTGTTTTTGGGAGCTAATACAAGCGAAAAGGTGGCATTATCACATCTAAAAAAAAATATTTGTGATAAATATCTCCTTTTTATTTTTTCAATTGTAGAGACCGAATGTTCAGTTTTTACACCTATTTCTGAGCAACTGAAGTTTTTAAGTTACCGCACATGTTTTATTTTTTTCTGTGTACTGTTTCTTCTTTTTTATTTGTCTCATTTAACTATTGCTTATTTTACTTTCGAAGTACTAACTTATATTTCGATTAAAAAAAAATAAAGCTAATGATTAGAAAGTGGAAAAATAGTCTGTTTTTATTATTATTTCACATACTTGAGATACTAATTTAGCATCATCAATATGCTCTCAAAAATATTGCATGCTTCGTATTTTTTAAAGTAGCAATGTGCGAGCTATTTTCCTATGCTGCTCATGTTATGGAGTGATACAACATGGCGTTGACTTTAACATATGAATACAACCTATAGAAATTTTATACATTTATCGAGTCTAATTTTTTAACTTTTAAAAAACTATTAAAGAATTATATTTAATTCAAAAGACAAAATTAAATATTTCACAAGAAATAATGTATAGTTATATATAAAAAATGTATATGGATAAATAAAAATAATTTGTTCTTTTAGGTACTTAGATTATTTATGTTGAATAGATTATTTCTGGATTATAAATATGCATCAATGTCTAGAACCATTATATTATATTTATATTGTGGTTATGATAATGTATCCTTAAAGGCGTAGAACACCCTGAACAAAATACATTCCTAATATACTAACATATACCTAAATATCACTGTTGATTTGGCCAGAGTCATTTATTTCTAATTTATTTTCCATTCCTAAAATGGAAGCTGCTAGTTTTTGACGTCACAGCTCGCCTGTATCCGCGCGCGTGGACTAGTGAGCTGTGACGTCACAAACCCGCAGCTGTGATTTTGTGAATGGAAAATAAATTAGAAATCAATGACTCTGGCCAAATACGTTGATATTCAGGTATGTTAGGATATTAGACATGTATTTTGTTCAAGGTGTTCTACGCCTTTAATTATTATCTCTAATTTTCCATATAAATACGAATATAAAGTTATAATCTAACTGTAAAAAAAAGCATTTATTCTATTAGGCTAAGAAAAATAATTAATTTATCTAAAACCATTGTGACAAGACAATCGGCACCTCATAATTTTTTATCTTTCTTATATAATTTGTAATATAGGACAGCATCAACACGACCAATAGGCTCTCTGAAGCGAAAAATTGAATGGACCTCATGAAATTATGTAATGTGTTCTATGAATTAAATAAATAATAAAAAATAATAATTATAAAAATTATCAACTCTAAAAAAAAAAGTGTTTTCATTTAATTTCGCGATATTTTTCAGCTAAATAATTTACATACTTATGCATTTGTCTGCAATGTTCTCTACGTATTAAAACAATAAAACTGCAGCGAAATATCAACTTTTGTTTCATAAAACATGATAATGTGCTCGATACTTGCTATCACACGAGCTTTGAACGATGCGCACGAGCTTAGAACAAAAACTTTTGAACTTTTTTATTTACGCGCGCTAAATCAAATGACTAACGCATTCCCAGCTGATAAATAAAATAAACAAACAAAAGGTTTTGTTAATATATGTCCTGAAATATGTCCTGAACATACTTTTGCAACGTCTTATATTAAAACTAATGGATCTTTTCACACGTTTGAAAAGCATGAAATCAGTAAGTGCAGGATTTTACTAAAACATACCCGCCATGCTAGATTTTAAAATAGGATTTTTTGAAGTTTTAGTACCATAATTTAAGAGCTTGCGTTAATTTCAATAATTATTTTCTCTCTTAACTGATGATCATGGGTTCTGAATTTTTTATGATAGGTATAGCTGTTGCTATTAACTTTTAAATGACATCATAAAGTTTTGAAGTTTTCTGTTTAATGTTTAAATTTTAAAATACAAACCATCTATAGGCCTATACAACCCTTAAAGCTGTTGGATATAGACAGATACTGGTATTTGAGACTCTGCAATAAGCTACAATGAAATAATTCCATCTCAAGTTATAGCTGCTTCATTGCCCCATAAGAAAGCATATTAAATGTAGACAGGAACAGAAAGTTGTCTGCTAGCTTTTTGTTAGTATTGTTGAACTGTAGGTTTGTTCATTTTCTCTCTAATGGTGTTCGTAAACCTTGTTCTTTGTGCTCCAAACCTTGTAAAAATGACAATCACTTAATGCTTTTTAAATGGAATTGCGCATTTTTTTGGAGCAAGGGAACAGGGTTTACAAACATTATTACTGAACCTACTTTTGCAACGTCTGCTATTGTTGCAACTTTATCAATAGGCAACTTCACGTAGCAGCACTTGTCATTGACAATGGTGATCATTAGTTTTATGTACATTTTGGCCGGGTATATAGGGCTTACCATGTTTAATTGAGGGTTTAAATTTTTGAATTTCTCACTTCAGATTTATTAAAACTTTGTACATAACTGCAGTATGTATAACTCAAAAAGTATTTAGAAAGTACACAAACCCCAGTGAAAGGAATGGTGTAATAACTGTGCTCAAGGTCAACTCCAAATGAGGGTATAGGCTCTGCCACTGATTTTTTAAACCATATGTATGAAATTAACATTTTATTACTATATTTGAAAAGTCGCCAATAAGATACTAAAATTTCTGGTGGAATCCAGACCCTCTTTTAGAGTCAACTTTGAGCACATAGTTTTCACCCCGTTCCTTTCACTGGAGCTGGTTCACGTCCTAAATAATGGTGAACTAAAAATTACGGTATAAATATTTAGCTTTTTGTGGTAATTTTTGATTTGAAATTTCTCGAAGTTGCTTACGTTCTTTTGCATGAAAAAGATTTACCACGAATTAATGATTTGGTAGGTAAAAACATTATTTTATGATATAAAAAGTATGTCAGTTATGTAAAAATAAACTATTTCATTATCACCAGCAGTCATGAAAACTGCACCGTCTTGGGCAACACTCGATAGCAAGGTTCGAACCATAAAACGCCTCCAAGTTCTGTGACTTTTTTGGACGACCATGCGAGTCTTCGCGAAAAGATACGCTTTGAGAAGCGACAATAGTAAAAAAGGTATAAAAACAATTATAATTTGCATTTATGTGACTTAATCCGTCGTAAAATATTTCTAACAAAAACAATTAATATCGATGTTGTTGATGCAATATGTGTAAAAATGTAACTTTTTTTTTTTTGGTCACCCGTAGCTATGTATAAGTCGAGCTCTATGTCCATAACTTTTGAAAACTACACATTTTGCTTATTAGCTTGACAAAAAAAAAAAAAAAAAAAAAAAAAAAAACTAGTTTCACATATTGCTCACATCAACAACATTGATATACATATACGTGTACATAAACATTGTAAAACAACTTTTACTGCGGAAGTTGCAATGTACATAATTGAAAGTGTGAATGCTTTTCTTTTTAAGTAATATTTTGCTAAAAATTTAAACTATATAGCTTAAATCAGGGTTTCTCAACCTTTTTGAGCTGCGGAGCACTTTTAGGAGTAAGGATGAGCGCTCACGGAGCACTGGGGGGATTAATTGAACATAATTTCAAGAAGATTAACATTCACCCCATTTAAATTTTACAAATATAATGGAATCAAGGAAGATTAAGTAATAAATTTGTAACTTCAGAGCAGAAATTGTGTGGTTAATTGAAAAATAAACAAAATAAATTGTTTTTAAACGCGTAATTTTGAAAATTTCTAAAATATTTTACGATTTTAAATGTCATTTTGAGAAATAATATTTTTCAGAAAATATTTGGTAGTAATAAAACTGTTACAAATACTGCCTCCTGTTAAAAAAAATCAAAACGATTCTGTAAAAAGCTTGAAAAATTTAACTTGAATTTATATTTTGGAAAATTAAGGCTGCTTAGAAAATATAATATTGTCCTTAGTTTCAACCTTCAGTATTAACTGAACGTTTAAACTAGGGACCTTTATATTTTTCAAAACTAAATAAATGACTTAACTAAAATTAAATAAATTGTTAATAATATACATATAATTCAGAAACACAATACTCATGAAAATTGAGACGTTTTGTACTGTATTTTTTAAAAATAATGAACAAATTTAATTTTTTTATTTCCCTTTATCTCTCTCTCTCTCTCAATCTCTCTTTTTTTTCCTTTTTTAATTTTACTTCTTCCTATACTGTATTTTGGGGAGCACCTGAAACCATCTCGCGGAGCACTAGTGCTCCGCGGAGCACCGGTTGAGAAACCCTGGCTTAAATGAAAAGCAGAGCTGTATTGTAGAGATGTTTATTCATAATTGCAAGCTCATTTGACGTGGGCGAGATATATATAACTGCGGATATACTCACGGAGTGAAAAAGAGTATACCTGCTTAAGCTATTTTCAGTATACAAATATGAGTGAAATCTACAGTATGTATCGTAATGGTCTGCTTCAAATTGCCAGTACATAAAACTAGCAAAAAGTACATGTACTGGCACTTTGACGCAGGACATTGCAATACGTACTAAAAATTTGTCATATAATTATTGTAGAAATAGCTTGGTTGGTTAATTACGTTTTTATTTTTATTGTCACTATTATTTTCTTGTGCATTTTTTGCTTTCCCCGCTTTCTTTGTAGGCTCTAAAATTTGCTACTGTTTATTTATGGAACATATAGTACGAAAAAAAAAAAAAAAAAAAAGAGTAATTAACAAACTCAGAGCCCAAAAATACTAGCAAAATGCTAGCAGCAACTTTGTGTTCTAATATTGATTTTTATGGGGAAATAACACAGCTATAACTTGAGTTATCTGTATTTCTCATAGCTGAAATTATACTGATGTAGGCTAAGCCTCAAATAAACTTTTGTTTTCCTGGATTTCAAGCCATGTTGCAAGAAAAAATAATTTGTAGACCAATTGCTTTTAAATCCATTAAAAAAAAAAACAAAAAAAAAAACTTTGAGGCTCAGTAAGCTACAGTAAAAATTTCAGCTCTGAGAAATAATTTTAACTGCAGTTATAGCAGCTTCACTGCCCCATAAGAAAGCATGTTAAATGTAGACAGGAACACAAAGTCGTCTGCTAGCACTTTGTTAGTATTGTTGAGATGTCTGTTTGTTTATTTTATCCATGACCTACTTTTGTAATATCAGCTTTTATTGTTGCTTACTAAAAGATAAACTGTGGCAATATTTTAGGTCTAAAATTTGCTCTAATTTGGAAGGGTGATATAATGTAAAGAGAAAAGAGAAAAAATAATAAAAGGGGGAAGACATTAAAATAGAGTGGAGTACAGAAACAATGGTAATTTGGTAGTAGTGATTGGTAGAGGATTGGTTTGAGCGGGTGTGTGTCAGCGTATATAAATATTAAAGCCAGCTAGGTTGGTATACATACACTGCCTTCCTGGACTAATAAAACATTGGATTGCTAATCCACACTATCGTAAATAATTATTTAATGTAAGCCAGAAGGTGATATGTTTCAGGAAACTTCTATAATTCATATCTTTCTATAAACCAACTAATAATTATTAACACACAGTGTGAATAAGCATGCAAACCAATATGTTTTACAGTCCAGGAAGGCAGTGTAGACCAACCTTGCCTATACATTAAGATACATGCACATTAAAACCAACACTATATGCCAATAATATCCCTACTCCCATGCAATCTATATTATTCCTTTGCTCCACTTCCTTTTAATTCTTTTCATCTCTCTCTCTCTCTCTCGTTTCACCTCTTCCACATTTTCCTTCCCCCCTTCATCTCTTAAATTTGCTATAATAATACAAAATAGGATAGAACTATATTAGCACTATAAGGCACAGTTTTTTGTCATAAAAATTTTTATTTTATAACAGAGCTTTGGTCATAGATTAGTATGACATTATATCAATCAAAGAAAGATATTTACTCTAGCAAATCATAGTACCGTACACCGTACAAGACTACATGCTCTCTATGAGTGATGTGCTCATGTAAAGTCTCTTCTTTGTTGATGCGTTGTCATTATATAATATGTAACAAAAGGCAAAAGCTCTGTTATAAACATTTTTATATGAAAACACTGCCACTTAAGACCTTCTCCTTACAACCTTCTGCTGTGGTAATAAAGACCTCTGACTGGATTTTTTTTTCTTTACTGTGTTGAAAACAAAGTTTGTTTGTTTTTCCCCTCAATCATTAAAATTAATGCAGATAATTAAGTCATTAAATAAAGAACAAAATAATCAATTTGACACTTTGTAAAATTTGAGTGTGTAATGCTCAATGTCTGCCGTATTGTGATAAGGCAATGAAGCGAGAAGCACTCAAGTTGACATTATTTCTTGAAAATGGATTATTATCACAGGTTCTCCATCCTGTGTGTGAAGGTTTTGACGCTGCTTCGGACAACCTCGTGATAAATATAAACGTGTTAGATCTTGTTGATGGCTGAGCTGATAGGTCCCGACAGCTCTCAGGTGCTATCCTAAAGCATCCCAAGGTGATATCAGGCTTCATCTATGGCTTACGTCTATAGTTATTATTTGCCTGGCTTAATGTTGACTTAAATATAATACATATTCATAAGTCAAAAAGCCAGGCAAATAATAACTATAGACGTAAGCCATAGATGAAGCCTGATATCACCTTGGGATGCTTTAGGATAGCACCCGAGAGCTGTCGGGACCTATCAACTCAGCCATCAACAAGATCTAACACGTTTATATTTATCACGAGGTTGTCCGAAGCAGCGTCAAAACCTTCACACACAGGATGGAGAACCTGTGATAATAATCCATTTTCAAGAAATAATGTCAACTTGAGTGCTGCTCGCTTCATTGCTTTATCTGAATACGGCAGACATTGAGAGCATTACGTACTCAGATTTTACAAAGTGTCAATTTTTTTTATTTTTTCTTTATTTAATGACTTAATTATATCTGCATTAATTTTAATGATTGAGGTAAAAAAAAAAAAAAAAAAAAAGGTTTTATCAATACAGTAAAGAAAAAAAAATACAGTTAGGGCTTTACCACAGCAGAAGGCTGTATGGAGAAGGTCTTTGGTGGCTGTGTTTTCATATAACAATGTTTATAACAGAGCTTTTGCCTTTTGTTACATATTAATGACAACGCATTAACAAAGAAGAGACTTTACATGAGCACATCACTCATAGAAAGCACGTAGTCTTGTACGGTGTACAATACTCTGATATTTGCTCCAAAGTAAATCTCTTTCTTTGATTGATAATGTCTTACTAATTTCTGACCAAAGCTCTGTTATAAAATGACTTTTTTTTATAACAAAAAACTGTGCCTTGCGAGACTTTGACCTCTCCAGTGAACTTCTACTGTAGTAAGACCCTGCTAATAGTTCTATCCTAGTCTGTATTATTTTTTTTTGTGTATATATGGAAAATTTAAGAGAGGAGGGGGGGGGGAAGGAAAATGTGGAAGAGGTGAAAGAAGAGAGAGAGAGAGAGAGAGAGAGAGAGAGAGAGAGAGAGAGAGAGAGAGAGAGAGAGAGAGAGAGAAGAGAGAGATGAATAAGAATTAAAAGGAAGTGGAGCGAAGGAATAATATAGATTTCATGGGACTAAAGGTATAATTGGTAGTTTTAGTTTTAAATGTGCATGCATCTTAATGTATAGGCCAGGTTGGTCTATACTCTGTCTTCCTGGACTGTAAAACATATTGGTTTGCATGCTTGTTCACACTGTGTTAAAGGCGTAGAACACCTTGAAAAAAAAAGTTGCATAATATCCCAACAAACCTGAAAATCAACGTTGATTTGGCCGGAGTCATTGATTTCTAATTTATTTCCCATTCACAAAATGCCGCTGCCGGTCATTGACGTCACAGCTCGCCCAGTTTGCTAGCGCGTGGACCAGGCGAGCTGTGACGTCAGTGACCGGCAGCGGCATTTTGTGAATGGAAAATAAATTAGAAATCAATGACTTTGGCCAAATCATAGTTGATTTTCAGGTTTGTTAGGATACTATGCAACTTTTTTTGTTCAAGGTGATCTACACCTTTAGGAGGAATTACTCTAAAATTTGTTAGTTTGTTTTCCATATCTCTGTACTTAAGCAGATAGTAGATGGTGCAAAACTGTGTTCAGTGATAAAATAAACAAACTCACAGTTCAACAATACTAACAATGCTAGCACACGCCTTTGTGACTCGTCTCAATTTAACATGCTTTCTTATGGGCCAATGAAGCTGCTATAACTTGAGTTAAAATTATTTCTCAGAGCTGACATTTTTCTGTACCTTATAATGTGCCTCAAAGCTTTTGTTTTTCTGTATTTCAAGCAATATATTTACAAATTACTTTTTCTTCCAATTGTTTTGGAATCCAGGAAAACAAAAGCTTAGAGGCTTACGTTAGTAAGCTCTACAATAAAAGTTTCAGTTCTGAGAAATAATTTTAACTGCAGTTATAGCTGCATCATTGCCCCATAAGAAAGCATGTTAAATGTAGACAGGAACACAAAGTTGCTCCCTAGCATTTTGCTAGTTTTGGGCTCCGAGTTTGTTAATTTTCTTGCTATTGTACAAGAAATGTAATATAAATCTTATATAATTACTTTTACATTTTAAAATATTTCTGACACAGCGTTATTATTATTATTTTATTATTAGGTGTTTGTCAGCAAAAATTTTAACAGGCAGGAAATTGAACCCT
Organism: Ecdyonurus torrentis; assembly: GCA_949318235.1. NCBI lineage: Eukaryota > Metazoa > Arthropoda > Insecta > Ephemeroptera > Heptageniidae > Ecdyonurus > Ecdyonurus torrentis. The sequence goes on from OX439134.1 coordinate 72,203, forward strand.
TAAAGAGGAAGTTCAGTGGTTACTGCATAGCTTCTTCAATGTTAGATATAGTGAGCAGAACTGTCTAATCACTCTTAAGTGAAAACCCAAAGCCCTTCAGTAGTCCCGCAAACTTGTGATCATTTTGTGAGATATATGCAACTCTTCCCGTACCTTGTACGTCATAGCTACGGCTTTACTATATAGGGTCTATGCATTCATGTTAAAGTCGACGCCACACACTAGCAATAGCGTGGGTGGCATAGGATAATAAATCATTTTGCTAGCTTAAAAACACAACGCAATATTTTTGAGAGCATTGATGTTGTAAATATGTTAGATTAATGTCTCAAAGTATGTGAGAAAAAAAAAGAAAAAAAGATTTCCCAAAGAAAATTGGCTTAGATGAACTTTGATGCATGCTGAGCAATATTATTCACTATACTCCAGTATGGCCTGCAAGCTCCCAAGTGCATTAAACATGACGTCATCCGCATACACCCTACAGAAAATGTTATAGCGAGTTGCATATCTCAAGGATAATCACGTTGAAGGGGCTACCACAGGGGGGAATCACAAGCAGCTGTGACGTCACTCGTTCCGGAAAATGCAATGTTAACCTTATGGGCAAAACGATTCACATGACGTCACAACGCCTTATGAGCCCCCCCCCCCCCCTCCCCTGGGGCTACCATATGGGGCCAATGAAGAACTTCGTGTCATGATATGTGAGCTTTTATGGAGTTTTTCTTATTATCTAACATTGAAGAAACCATGTTGCAACCCCTGAATTCAGGGTCGGACTGGCTCAAAAAGGCCCACTCAGGAAGAGACCAGAGAGGGCCCACTGGGGGGGTCTGGGGGGGCGCAGCCCCCCCAGCAAAAGGGGGGTCCGGGGGGCGAAGCCCCCCGGAAATTTTTAAGACACGCCCCTTTTTTGAGGAAAAAATCACTTAAAAAGGGTGCTTTTATTATTTCTTTGTTTTGCAAAAAACAAAAAATAATTTTTTCGTTATTTTCAGTATAGAAATAAGTAAAATAACAATTTTGCTGAAGGCGGGAAATCAGCTACTCGTGAAGCAAACGAGCTTTTGAAAATAAATCGAGCTAAAATGAATAAATAAATTTGTAATTTTATTTCAATATGATGTTTTTAATATTTTATCATACAAAATAAGCTGTTTAAAATATTATTTAACATTATTTTATTTACGACTTTTATCATTCAAAACTTCTTTTTTTTTTTAAGAAAAATGAGCTTTTTACTTCATAGCACATTTTCAAATTTCGGCTCAAATATCGAGATTTCCGGGGCTTTGGCTTGTTTTTCAAGTTAAAGCTAAACCCGGCTTTCAAGTCAAACCGGGATAATAAAAAAATTAGCCTCTGGGCATAAATTTTTTAAAAAATTTTTACAGCTCTATTTAAAAATGTTTGGACAATTTTAGTCAACTTAACTTGTGTTATATTTATATTTAAGTTTGATTAAGGCGAGAAATCTGCGGGATTTGACTAAAAAGTTGTAAAGACAGAAAAATCTGAAATTTTGCACAGTGATACATTATAGGATTAGGTATCTTCAAAAATGTAAAAATTTTGGTGGGTCACCATGCTAGATTTTGAATTATGATTTTTTGAAGTTTTAGTCCCATAAGAGCCCATATTAATTTCAATAATTAATTTCACTCTTATCTGATGATCACGGGTTCTGAAAATTTTATCATAGGTAGCTGTTACTGTTAACTTTCAAATGGCATCATAAAATTTGGAAGTTTTCTTTTTAGATTTTGAGATACAAGCCATCTATATACAACCCTTAAGTTAATATACGATGAAAGAGTAAAAAACAAACAAAAAATATATAAGAATGAAATATTATCTATAATTTAGTGAATGTCATATATTTTACTTAAATTTACATAAAATTGTAACGTTACATTTTATTTTATTAATCAACATAAATTTAAATGTGTGCACCTTTTATTTTTGAAATAATTATAATTATCACATGCAAAACTTATAGCGAAGATATTTTATGATACTTTGAAATTTGTTTGGATCCATGCAGCTTAATCTTTAAATTTAAACCACAACTTTATTTATTTATTTTTAAATTATAGCCAGCATCAATAAGGAATTCGAATCTAAATATATATATATATATATATATATATATATATATATATATATATATATATATATATATATATATATATATATATATTCTAAAAGAGAACATTGTCCCGAATTTTATAAAATTGAAAAATGACGTTATGTTTGATAACTTTAAATTGTCTGGGCATAGGAAAAAGCTATCACTGTGAGGGCATTTTACGTCTTTTAAAAATTAATTAAAAATACTAAATGAAATAAAATTTTAAAAAATTCACATATTTATCGATGTAGGACAATGTATCCTCTTTTATATACAATGTTTTTATGAAAACTACCCCTTAAAATTTCTTGGTATTCGATCCTCTTTGTTCTGTAATAGGTAACAGCTTAATATTTTTCTTCCACTATAATCTCTCCTCTCTCTCTCTCTCTCTTTTCTTTTCTTTTCTTTTTTCTTTTCTTTTTTTTTTTTTTTTGCGACACGATCGTTAATATTTTTTAGTATATGAATTAAATATTTAAGTCAATTTTGCATAATTATACTTTGTAATGACTCGTAGATAAAAAAATAATAATAATAATAATAATAAAAAAAGAAATCTTAAAGGCTGAATACTGGAAAATAAATTAACCTAGGTTTGTGAAGGTGTTGCGATAAGAGAATAGTTCATATAGTTCTTGGGCAATGACATATAGTAAATAATAAATCGTAATTACACCATTCACGTATTATTGATGAGCGCTTCAATTTAAGATGTGAAACAAATAATAAGTATGAGTGTAATTTGATGGAATTCTTAATTTTTTTTTTTTTTTTTTTTTTCATTTTTCATTTTTGTTTAATAGCGAGCAAAGGGCCCCCAGACCAGGGGGGCCCGGTCAGGAATTCCTGACCAACTTAAATGACCAGTCCGACCCTGCCTGAATTTACTCTTTAACCATATATGGCCCGAAGCATTTCTTTTCTTTTCTTTTTTTTCTTTTTTTTAATTTTTTTTTTTTTAATTTGTGTTTTTTAACGCCTGGTAATAGTTTCGTAATAAAAGTATGCCTCCAAAGTCGAAACTTTTCCTTAGCTGTTCGAAGACTAGCCCGACGACCATAAGCATTGGCCCCTCTCCCTCTACTGAAGCTGTCCCTATCTCCCCTTCCTTATATATATGTTTATTTATTTTTATGATATTTCTATTTATTTAATTAATTTTATTTATTTACTTTTAATAAATAATTTATTTGACAATAAGAAAATTAAATAGAGGAGAAAATTAAATAGCAAAAAAAAAAAAAAAAAAAAAAAAACGTTTTACTTACTTTTTGTTGTTGTCACTTTTGGCACTGAATTGTCTTCGCGGTGTTTAATAGAGATATGTTGAACCTCCGAAGAGGGTGGACACCGTTAGGTTTCTCTCTATTAAACACCGCGAGCCAGGGTCGGACTGGTCATTTAAGTTGGTCAGGAATTCCTGACCGGGCCCCCCTGGTCTGAGGGCCCTTTGCTCGCTAATAAACAAAAAAAAAAATGAAAAAAAAAAAAAAAAAAAAAAAAAAAAGGAGAAGAAAAGGAGAAGACAAGAAGAAGAAGAAAGTTGAAAGGAAAAGAGTTGGAAAAAAACATTTAAAAATTCCATCAAATTACACACATACTTATTATTTGTTTCACATCTTAAATTAAAGCGCTCATCAATAATACGTACGTGAATGGTGTAATTTCGATTTATTATTTACTCATTTCATGCCCCAAGAACTATGAACTATTCTCTTATCTCAACACCTTCAGAAACCTATAGGTTAATTTATTTTCCAGTATTCAACCTTTAAGATTTTTTTTTTAACCTACGAGAGATTACAAAGTATAATAATGCAAAATTGACTGAAATATTTAATTCATATACTAAAAAATATAAACGATCGTGTCACAAAAAAAAAAAAAAAAAAAAAAAAAAAGAGAGAGAGAGAGAGAGAGAGAGAGATTATAGTGGAAGAAAAAATATTAAGCTGTTGTATACCTATTACGGAACAAATAGGAATACCAAGAATTTAAGGGGTAGTTTTAATAAAAACATTCTATATATAAAAGAGGACATATTGTCCTAAATCGATAGACATGTGAAAATTTTAATTTTTAGTTCATTTAGTATTTTTAATTAACTTTTAAAAGACGCAAAATGACTTCACAGTCATTGGCAGTTTTTTCCTATGCCCAGACATATAAAAGTTATCAAACATAACGCCATTTTTCAATTTTCTAAAATTCGGGACAATGTTCAACTCTTTTATAGAATATGATTTTTTTCTTTTTTTATATTCAAATTTCTTATTGATGCTGGCTATAATTTAAAAATAAATAAATAAAATTATGGTTTATATTTAAAGATTAAGATGGATTCAAACAAATTTCAAAGTAAAAAATCTTCGCTATAAGTTTTGCATGTGATACTGTAATTATAATTATTTCAAAAATAAAAGTTGCACACATTTGAATTTATGTTGATTAATTAAATAAAATATTACGTTACAATTTTATGGAAATTTAAGTAAAATGTATGACATTCACTAAATTAATAGATAGTATTTCGTTCTTTTATATTTTTTGCTTGTTTTTTACTCTTTCATCGTATATTAACTTATGCAAAATTGTTATTTAACTTATTTCTTTACTGAAAAACTAAAAAAAAAGTTGTTGCTTTTTTTCCAAGCAAAGAAATAATAAAAGCACCCTTTTTAAATGATTTTTTCCTCAAAAAAGGGGCGTGTCTTAAAATTTTCCGGGGGGCTTCGCCCCCCGGACCCCCCTTTTGCTGGGGGGGCTTCGCCCCCCCAGACCCCCCCAGTGGGCCCTCTCTGGTCTCTTCCTGAGTGGGCCTTTTCGAGCCAGTCCGACCCTGCCGCGAGCAGTCCTATAGCTCAACTGGTGTTCACATGATCCTTCGATCACACGTCCTAGCTGTCCGGCTGTGAACAAACACACAGTATATATAGCACACAGTGAATAAAAATCAAACTATCATGAAAGGAAAAAAAAAATGTACTACGTACAGCAGTCAAAAAATATAATATATATATATATATAAAAATATATAATAATAATATTATATTATATTATAATAATATTATAATATATATAATATAAAGATAAGAAGAAAAAAAACCCAAATAAAAGTGTGAACGCCAATAAAATATAAGCAAACGAGTTCTTTTCTTCTTTTTTTCCTCGTCACCAAACGTAATACTTTTAATTACAAATTTTATACTTATAACGGCTTAAAAATTAAAAAAACTAATACACATATCCTCATCATATACAAATTAATATTAATTAATTGCAAAATATTAGTATTTACCTTTCCATTTTACGCATTTTAATTTCACACTGATTCACACAAATAAGAAAAAATTGACCAGTTTTCGATATGCCGGCTTTTTCACCTCATTGAAAATGGATACATATACACCAGAACAGCTGATCGAGATGTCGTGTATGTGGTGCGGGGAAATGGTTGCGCGCGCAGGAGGTAGCATTTTGAGAGCCTGGCATACGAGGCTAGAAGCTATACACGAGTATAGGGTGTATGCGCAGGACTCCATATGTAATGCGCTTGGACGCCATACTGGAGCAATGAATAACATTGTTCAGCATATGACAACCTTCGTATTTTGGGAAAACCGGTTAATTTTTTATTATTTTTCTCACATAGATTTGACTTTTTGTTAAAAGTATTTACGATATATAGATTGTATTTAGTACTTTAATTAATAGGGTGTATGCGGATGACGTCATATTTATTGCGCTTGGAGGCCATACTGGAGTAGTGCATAACATTGCTCAGCATAGGACAAACTTCATTTAAGCTCATTTTCTTTGGGAAATTGGTTATTTTTTTGTTATTTGTTATTTTTCTCACATACTTGAGATACTAATTCAACATATTTACAGCATCAATGCTCTCAAAAATATTGCATAGTGTTTTTAAACTGGCAAAATGATTTTTTTCCTATGCCACCCATGTTATTGAGTTATCTAACATGGCGTCAACTTTAATATGAATGCATACACCCTATAGTTAAAATTTAATAAATGCATCCAACCCCAAATTTTGCAGCCTCTAAGATATGTTTAAAGACCTTGCAGGAATTTTAAGTTATAGAAAGAAATATATATATATTAGAGCTGTGGAAACCGCTAAAAATTGCGAAACCGGATAATCGTTTTTATTTTTTATCGGTTCGATTAAATCGATTAAAAACAGAACGATTCGGTTTTCGATTTTGTCGGTTTTTTCAGTCATTATTATGATTTTGACTTTAAAATTCGGTTTACAAAATTCGATTTTTACCATCTAAAAATAAAAAATCGAATCGTAAAGGTCATTTGTTATAAAAAATCGAATATTTTTTTATGATAAACCGAATAACAAAATTAAAAATCGATTTTTTTTTATTTATTATTATTTACTTGGAATCCTTAGATTTGCAAATCTTTAATACGATTTTTAAGTTTCTTTAATGATATTCAGTTTTATATTTAAACAGCGGTCCAAAAAAAAAATATTGAATAATAACACTTTTTTTCTTAAATTATATTTGAAACCAATTTTATATTTTGAAATAGCTCTTATGATTCACACAATATTTTATATTCCATTATTTTTAAAATAATTCTTGTTTAGTTTTTTGCAACTATATTATATTATATGTTTTATTTAAAATGTATATCAATCAAATTAGTCACCTGTGCAAAATGAAGATCTTAAAAATGCGTATTAAACTCTGTATATATTATGGACTTATATTAGGTATAGAAAGAAAGGAAAGCCAGGCTATTGTACTTTTCATGGAGTACCGTTTAAAAAGTATTGGAGTACAGGTAGGTAAAAAAAATGAAGAAGTGGTTGGTCAGTAAAAGCACTAAAAGCTGCATGATCATAGAATGTTCTTTATACTCTTCTTCCTCTTTTTTTTTTTTTTTTTTCTTTTTCTTTACATAAGTGAAAAAAGAAATAATAATTTAATATAAAAGAAAGAAAGAAAGCAATTAAAGTTTGTTTTAAGTTTTGGAAAGAAAAATTAACAAAATCGCTCTTACTATCAATTTATTAGCAGCAAATTAAACAAGGATGTAATATAAAGTTGCATAAAAAACATTATTACATTTTTTCTATATCGTTATCTATCTATTATAACTATATAGAATATATATAATGAATGAATGAATGAATGAATGAATGAATGAATGAATGAATGAATGAATGAATGAATGAATGAATGAATGAATGAATGAATGAATGAATGAATGAATGAATGAATGAATGAATGAATGAATGAATGAATGAATGAATGAATGAATGAATGAATGAATGAATGAATGAATGAATGAATGAATGAAAAACTTATTTTCTTTCTCTCTTTCTCTCTCTCTCTCTCTCATTCATTTATTCCGTTTTTTATTTATTTTTCCGCGGATATTAAAGACATCATTTAAAAAATATTAGTATATAAAAATTATATGATAAAACCTAAAAATGTATTGCTTAAATTTTTGTATGAAATATATAGTTAACTATAATATTCATATTAAACTAAAATCATTTTGCAAACAGGGTATAATTTATAATATATAATTTTTTTTTTGTTTAAGAAACGTCAGGCTTACAATTGATATACGGAGGTAAAAAAAAATTATAAGGTATATAAACGGCCGTGGGGTTGAAAGGGAGTTACATGCCCTCAGGTGTCCAGCTGGTTGTGTTTTGCGTTCTGAAGAAAGGTGCAAAACACATCATGGTGCAAAACATATTCCTTTTTTTTCTCTCTCTTATTTTTTTGGAGGTAGAATTTTAAAACTATGATTTTTGCTCCTCAAATTCAAATTTTTATCATTATTACCTTTCTTTGATTAGAAATGGTATGATTTTAAACTTTTTAAAACTTTTAAACAATTGATTTTTTTTTCATAATTAAAAAAATAATACTAAACTACTAATTGTAAGCAAATATACATAAATATATCAGTTTAAAATTTGCAGATTATATAAGACTCTGCATTTTTTATTCTTCTTAAAATATTTTTAAATAAAGTAACCTTAATAAATTAGCTTAATTGCCTAGAACACGAACGTTAAACTTGATAGTAAGATTTGTTAAAATACAATAAAAATAAATTAAATTTCTGACTTACATTTTTGTCTTAACAAATTTTTATTTTGATATTCATGTACAGCAGTATTTTCTTCTACATATTGAATACAAAATGATGTATGCATTATTGAATTAGATTTAAGAACAACTATTTTGCATACATGCAAAAATGGGTATTTTCCGTATTTCATACAAATTGCAGTAAAATTTAACCAATATATTTGACATCAGCATAAAATTTGCATTTCGGAATAAATTTTCAAGATTCAATATTTTAAAATCAAGGAACGCCCCTTTTTAATAATTAATGAATTTCTAAAAAACTATACGTTGCATCAAAAACTTTTAATGACAAGAAATGTGTATAGAATTATATAATACACTTTGAGTATAAATTTCAGGCTATTTGAAATGTTATTGACAATTTGCCAACGCTTTGAAAAGTTTTAAACAGAGAAATTTTAAAAGTGCAATGTTTTTATTATGATGTTTTACTTCACTTTTAAAATTTCTCTGTTTGAAAACTTTCAAAGCGTTGGCAAATTGTCAAAAACATTTTAAATGGCCTAAAATTTATACACAGATTGTATTATATAATTCTACACATTTCTTGTCATTAAAAGTTTTTGATGCAACGTATAGTTTTTTAGAAATTCATCAATTATTAAAAAGGGGCGTTCCTCGATTTTAAAAATTTAAATCGTAAAAAATTATTCCTAAATGCAAATTTTATGCTGATGTCAAATATATTGGTTAAATTTTACTGCAATTCGTATGAAACACGGAAAATACCTATTTTTGCATGTATGCAAAATAGTCGTTCTTAAATCTAATTTAATAATGCATACATCATTTTGTATTCAATATGTAGTAGAACATACTGCTGTACATGAATATCAAAATAAAAATTTGTTGAGACTAAAATGTAAGTCAGAAATTCATTTTTTATTGTGTTTGAAGAAATCTTACTATCAAATTTAATGATCATATTCTAGGCAAGCTAATTTATTTAGGTAATCTCGTTTTGAGAGTATTCTAAAGAACATAAAAAATGCATTCTTTAGGGCCGCGCAGCCGTCTTATTTTATTTAATATTAAATTAATTTAAGAAAATAGGTCACTGTGATTGGCGGAGAGTCGACTCTCAGCCAATCACAGCGACTTATTATTTTAATTAATTTAATATTAAATAAAATAAAACGGCTGCGCGGGCCTTTTATATGCAAATTGTAAAAACATATTTTGTATATAAACAGTATTTTATTACGATTCTTTTACGTAACAGAAGAATAAAATAAAATGGTATTTTAAAGTGTTAGAATATTATATTGTTTTTTCCCTCTCTACCTTCTCCCCAATACCTCATATACCTGATGCATTCTTTCAGAGATTGTCAATGTAAAAGTAGATGCAGTATTGTACACTACCTCTACTCATACATTTGCGTTTTATTTTAGGTGAGGGATCATTTGCTACCTGACCAGAAGACCCTCATTACTTTATGCATGAATTAATATTGAGCACTCAAAGAAACAATTACAGTGAATTATAATTACCACAGTTGTTTTCTTAATGAAAATACAAATATATATTTTTTTTTATCGTCGTTCTAGCTTAATTTTAAATATTTAATAAAAATAATTGTGAATTATTTTGCTTGTCTTTTTTCTTGTTGAAAAAGACGCTATAGAACGACAAAAAATAAAGGTGTATGCGTGTATTAAAAAAAGAAAAAAAAAAACTGCATGCATTTTTAATCATTTTAACTTTTCCTACTAATTGAAGATATTAAAGCTTTCAGTCGTATGATCAGATAATCATTAATCATACGCTTTTTCAGCTTTTTGTTTGCTAAAATAAGTTTTCATTTGCACCCACCGATACAAAATCAAAATACCAAGTTACTTTTTATGTTTTTTTTTTTTTTTTTTTTAGTGATACGCTTATATATAGTTTTTAAGTTAAATATTATAGTACATATATATAATAATATAAATGCAAAATTAATAATAAATTTAGAAAAACATTGAAAAATAATGTATTATTAAAATAGCAATAAATTAGGGTCCTTTAAAATCAAATTATAATATACTTAAAACAAAATCTTCAGAATCTATTTACCGTATAGTTGTGAAAATAATAGACGGGTTATAGTTGACACCCGAGGGATCGTCAATGGTATAAAGAACAGAGAAAAAAATAAACATCAGGTATATGTCCAGAATCTTGTCAAAATATTTTTGCACCTGCAGTCTTGCACTGCCCGATAAGAGGAGTCTAAATCTAAAGTCAACTTCCATAAAAAAATTGTCATTGAGCGAACAAACATGATAATGATAACTAAGATTTTAAAATTTGTATGGGAAAATATAAGCTGCGTGTTAATAAATTATAATATGAATGAAAAATATAATTATATATATATATATATATATATATATATATATATATATATATATATATATATATATATATATATATATATATATATATATATGTGTATTTTTCTGCATGATTTTTGAATAAAGACGATTATTTATTTATTTATTTATTTATATATATATATATATATAATTAATTATATATATATATATATATATATATATATATATATATATATATATATATATATATATATATATATATATATATATATATATATATATATATTTTACATATATATATACACACATACACTCACACAATAACTTAATATTGTTAAATTATTGAGCTAAAATAACTTTTAATCCTTGATTTTTTCTAAAAAAAATTATCGATTTTTTAATGGGTATTTAAAAAAAAAATCGAATTATTTTGACGGTTTTTATATATAAGAAATAATATTAATCGATTTTTTTTAAATTAAGGTTTTTGCGAATTTAAAATCGTTAATATGCAATTCGATTTTTAATTTTCGATTTTCGGTTTTATGCAATAACTCGAAACCGATTTTCTTATTTCATGAAACCGGTTTTCAAAATAAACCGGATTAAATCCACAGCTCTAATATATATATATATATATATATATAATATATATATATATATATTATAATAAATTATTGTTGGAAGACATAAAATACAAGTAAAGCGTAATATACCCAATTTGTAGAGGTAGGTACATCAGCTCTGGCTTTAAAGTTCCCAAATAATTTGCATAAGAAAACCGCAACCACCCTATGCACTATAATATTATAATGGCTTTATTTTCTTTATGCATTACTTAAATTGCATGGTAATATTATGCTATCATATATAATAAAGAATATACTATATAGATTTTGTGTGTTTATATTTTTTTTAAAGTGTATGCACGTATAACAAATAAGTTTAAGTTTTATTATTGTTTACGATTTATTTTATTTTCTTGAACAACATAGTACGTACATCAAGCTTTTATATTTCCAGTTTATTGTTATGAAACCATCACAACATAAACATATATTTGTTTTTGCTTGTTGTTATACCATCACACAGATTAGACATAAATTTCAACCTAGCTGGCTCTCTCGTACGACGCAATGGAAAAATATATATATGGAAACATAAACTTATTTTATATACACATTTGGCCTCCTCGTAAATAAGTCCTAAGCCGGCCTATCAACCTGCAACACACATATGAAAGTTTTAGTCAAGCCAGCTGTACATTAACTCTAAACATAAAGTATTGCTTAAAAAATTTTAAGTATCGTATATATATATAATATACAGTACATATATAGAGAGAGAGAGAGATTCTCAGCAGACAACATAAGTAAAATCACATTGTTTTATTTTTGGACATATACAACGCTTAAACTCAATTAGCCGATAAAGAGAAATGCTTTTAAGGATGTTTTATAGCTTCATAATGGTTTTATAGGATACATGGCATTTGTTTTGATATACCATATAGTACAATAATATATGAAAGCGTCAGATGCAAAAGCAGACATTTAACATTTGCTGCATGGTTTATATCTCACCTGCTTATTGAGAGAAACTGATGCTTATAGCATGTAGAATGCCTGCTTTTGCATCTGACACCTTCATTTATATTCTGCACGATTCTGCACACATTCGTGTACAGCGCAACCATTGACATGGTAATTACATGAATATATTGCATTATTAGCAGTAGCAATTACATCTGTATATATTCAGATGTAGACTTATATAGCTCTAAATTTCCATGCCGTTTCATAAGTCAATCAAGTCGATACAAGTTATGTGATGCATTGCATTCATATACATACATAATATTTGCTATCGTATAAGTTAGTGTTATTTATTTTTCATATTATGAAGAATGGCTGAAATTTACATTATTGTTGCGTTTTCCAAATTTATAAAAATAAAAATGAACGTATCTCATATATGCTATAACCTTCACACATACTTAAATTACTGTACATAAATACTGTAACTATAATAATCTTACCAGCAGTATGTGCATAGCTCTTGATGTCAAACATGCTGAACTCAAGGTAGCAGTTCAAGGGTTCAAGCGGGGCTCACTTTTGCTGACCATGGATCAGGAGGTCCTGCAGGGTCTCTCTCATGACTCATGACTCATGCGAGTCATAATGTTATATTAGTCATAGGAATCTGAAAATTTTGAAGAAAAAAAAAAGATTTTATTATTAAATATAATAAAAGGTTAACACAAATCAGAAATAACCCAGGCTTATAAACCCAAGACTTAAATTAATGCATTAAAAAAAGGTTTTTGTGAAGCGAGCAATATAAATAATATGAATGATCAGAGCCTGCAGCATATATTACATTTTTACCATATTCTGCTAAATAAATATGAAGATAATTATGTAGTAAATATATACATACATATATGATGTAAACTTATGTATATAAGTTTACAATCCTATTATAACCTAAACAAGTGTAATTCTGCTATTGCTTAATTGTTTGTTTACAGTAGTTAATTTTAGCAATTTAATGCTATATTTTATTACATATTTGATTATTTGATTGTAGGAGACTGGAAATAAATATATATTTTGTAATGTATATATATAGATACGTACATATTAAACGTGTTAATATAATTTCATGGCTAATAAGGCCACAAACAACCATACGTGTACAGTATACAGCATACACACATTATACTACCGGTACTCATTCATTTTAGATGCCATTGTATGATAAGATTGATTTGTATTATTATGCATATCATAATGAATTTTCTACACTTGTGACACCAAATAGATATTGCCAGTTTAGAAACATGCAAATAATTCATATTTTTAAGTGGTAATACACTTTAATTCTGCAAAAGTGGCCGTAACAAATACATAGCGTGAAACAACTAGCAAAAAAATACCTACATACTGACGGAAATTATAGTCTACTATTTAAGTTTAAGACAAATTTAACGTCATATCATGTTGAATCAAGTTATAAACTGCCATTTAAATATTAAATCAATGCAATAACACACTAAACTGCACAGAAAAAAGATTAGTAAATAACTGTTTCAAACCTTCCTACGGTACGAAGTCAGATCAGTAAAATGTCATTTTATTCACGGTAAAAGACTTTCAGGCTGATTCTGCTTTGCGAAATTCACACCACATCTTTGATCTACACTTTACACTATTTTTATTAGAATAAAGAGTAATATTTTTTGAGTTATGCTTAATTTTATTTTGTCGTTCTACTGAAAAATATAACAGCTGTGTAAAGCAACAAGTTTAACCCCACCTTTTCAAAAAAGATGAAGTTGTGAAAAAAAAAAGTCACTCGTGATCTGCTCGTGATATTTATTTTCATAATTTGCAGTCATAACATACTTATTCACTCCTAATTTTATATAAAACTTTTTTGTAAATGTATAGAGTAAATTTCCAGACAGTAATTTTGCAAGATCAACAAAAAATAACCTAATTATTGAAAAAATACGAAAATTTGACCAAACAAATAATTCTTTAAAACTTTACCGCCACTAGGTGGCTAAAAAACATAATAAAATTATTACTAAATTTAGTGTGAGTAATTATGATTGTTTGTCAAAGTTCAAACCAATAAGTTGCGTTCAAAATACTTATAATGTCATTTAATATTTTTTAATTAATCAGTTAGCTCCAATAAAAATGAATTTGTGATAAATTTTAGTAAGTTGTCTTACAATTTTAGTGATATTTTCTTCTTAAAAATCCCCAACAGTTGCAGTGCTGAAAGGGTTGCATAGTTCAAATATTTGTGGTATCCAAAGGGTTAAAATTTCATAAGTTAAAGTTTTAGAGGTGTTTTTGCTTCAAAGAATGCTATTTACTATGTGCTATGAGTTTATTATGCATTTAGGGATCAATGGCAGGGAAAAACACAAAAGTATAGTTTAAATAATCTTATGATTTTCTTTATTGTTCAATTATCATTATAATTATATTATATAATATATATAACCAACTAGACAAACAGTACAATATATATATATATATATATATATATATATATATATATATATATATATATATATATATATATATATATATATAATAGTAAATAGTAATATTAACAGTTCTCACTATTTTTTGGCCAATTTGCATGCATGCATACAATGCGAGAGTCAAATTATATCAACGTAAATTATATAATCCGTCATGGATTGGATTGGTTATGATTGTTCATGCAGTCTCTAGCATTTGTTTTATACACTCAAAGTATTTTGCAATGTTACATGGAAATATGATTTTGCATTACCTAAAACTCCCCCCCCCCCCCCCCCCAATTCTATATTGTGTTACAATCGAGCAGTATGTACTTTGAAAGGTCATATTTTTCTCAGCAACTTGATATAGTGTGGGAACTTTTATGGCAGATAAGGGGGGACATACAGTGTGCTCAGCTGTACCTGCCTAATTCTTTCCTTGGCCAGCAAGCGAGCAACACAAATAATGTACATGTTGTATTGGATATAATGTTTGCTGCCTCGCAGAGTTCTTTCACTGCATAAGACGACCCATCAGACTGACCCCCAATGATGACAGCTTACTTTGCATTTCTCTCATTAATGACTGATTACTTCGGACAATCTGTAAACAAAATATTTAGCCATATTACTGCTCAATTTAATGTGCGAGCTACAAGGTCACTGTAAGATGCAGTTCCAATAATGTATGTTAAAATGTAATGTATTAATATATGTCATATTAACCAGAACATTATGTCCAGAACCGGTTCTGAAAACCAGTTCCAAAATATTGCCCTTCATAACTGCATTTCAAGAAGCGCATGTGTAGGAACCGCGATACTTAGAAGAACCACAATATTGGGATCGGTTCCAGTTCCTGGTATAAGGTTAAAAAAAAAAAAAAAAAAAAAAAAAATGGATTGTGGCATTTGATGCAAGTGGAATAAACATTTTACATAGCAAACTCTCATTTTTATCTCATCCTCATCTTGATTTCATCTGGAGAGCTGTATCGTTCTTACTGGGACTCGTCCAGGTAAGGCTGTTGTGACGTCACGTGAATCGTTTTGCCCATAAGGTTAACATTGCATTTTCCGGAACGCGTGACGTCACAGCTGCTAGTGAGCCCCCCCTGGGACTCGTCAGCATGATAAAAAGAGAAAGGACCTTGCTCTTCATCTAAATTAAATTAAATTAATTATTTAATTGAATTCATGTTAAATTGTCACTGAGTTACAGGACTCTGAACTATGGTAAGCCCTTGCTAGTTTCTAGGGGCCTTTTCTTTAAAATGTATACCTATCCGCAATGGTTTATTTTCCTTCATATCTGAACCAGCTTGCTATCTTCTTGCCAAATAGGAGTGGGTGTAACTAGAGTAAAAAAAACTTGTGACATAAACTCTCGCAGTTAGGCTGCGTGGGAATATTGCGCTCTCTTTGAGGCTTCTTAAATGCAAAAAAAGAAAAATTATTATTATTTTTGTGATTTTATTATTTGTTATATCGCCCTTGTTGCGTCCAAAGGGCGTACTTGCATTTCAAGGTCGACTCACAAAAGGCGTACTTGCATTTTTATCCATTCCCACAAAGGGCGTACTTGCACATGGTTTTACATGTTAAGCTTATGGCGGATGCGCGCGCAGCATTGAAAGTAGCCAAATGCAAGTACGCCCTTTGGACGCAACAAGGGCGATACGTGTTTAGAGCTGTATATTTGCGAGCTATTGTAGATTTATTATATTTAACTATGCAGCACCTTGTCAGTACATTAATTTATTTGTTTACCACAAAAGTTCAAAATGATTTCTGATAACCCACGCGCTACACTAAAAACCAGGACTGCAGAGATGCTGTAGATGAATATATATGATAAATTAGTTATGAGTCACAAATATTTACAGCTCTGAACCATGGAATATAAAAAATAAAATCACACAAATAAATTAGTTTATATTCCTGCTTTAAAGACGTCTCAAATAAAACTCAATTTATTCCCACGAGGGCTAACTGGCAAAGTACAATGTACAATACATGTTCACTACATGCAGAGAAGCTAAATAAAGATAGAGGGGAGATTTTTTTTTTTAATGAAAGTTTAAAGTGCTAGTCCACAATGGTTTGTTTAATAGTGATCATTGTGATGCATTGCTAGTCTGTGAGACTCTAGCGGGATAACCGTGGTGGGTGTTGTTCTTCTTCTTGTCTTCACGACGTTTCACGTCCGACGTTGGGCGCATCTTCAGGTGTGTATGTCTGTGTGCTCTGGCTCTCTCCCTTATATACCTGAACACCTGGTTGGTGCGGCGCAGTTAACAACAACCAACCAATAGGAGCGCTAGAAGAGTGCCACTTCACCCACACCGCCTCCGCTATTAGGTATATAAGGCAGGGTTTCTCAACCTTTTTGAGCTGCGGAGCACTTTTAGGAGTAAGGAGCGCTCACGGAGCACTGGGGATTTTGAGAGGCCAGGCCTCCCAAAAAAGCCCGCCGCAGGCGCGATTTTTTTTCCAACCACTTGACCGTTTTTTAGGCAATTAAGGATAATTTAAGTTTACATAATTTCAAGAAGATTAACATTCACCCCATTAAAAATTAGAAACCCTAGCTAAAATTATTATAAGTTTAAATTTTACAAATATAATGGAATGAAGGAAAATTCAGTAATAAATTTGTAACTTCAGAGCAGAAATTGTGTGGTTAATTGAAAATTAATGAAATAAATTGTTTTTAAATGCGTAATTTTGAACATTTCTAAACTATTTTACGATTTTAAATGTCATTTTGAGAAATATTATTTTTCTGAAAATATTTGGTAGTAATAGAACTGTCACAAATACTGCCTCCTGTTTAAAAAAAATCAAAACGATTCTGTAAAAACCTTGAAAAATTTAACTTGAATTTATATTTTGGAAAATTAAGGCTGCTTAGATTGTCCTTAGTTTTAACCCTCAGTATTTACTGAACGTTTAAACTAGGGACTTTTATAATTTTCAAAACTAAATAAATGACTTAATTAAAATTAAATAAATTGTTAATAATACATATAATTCAGAAACACAATACTCATGAAAATTGAGACGTTTTGTACTGTATATTCTGGGGAGCACCTGAAACCATCTCGCGGAGCACTAGTGCTCCGCGGAGCACCGGTTGAGAAACCCTGATATAAGGAGAGAGCCAGAGCACACAGACATACACACCTGAAGATGCGTCCAACGTCGGACGCGAAACGTCATGAAGACAAGAAGAAGAACAGCAAATGCCACGGTTATCCCGCTAGAGTCTCACAGACTAGCAATGCATCACATACATCAAACTGTGAAAGCCTACATCAATACAGTGATCATCGTGTTATTAAATCTCCCAAAAATTCAATCTCAAAAGAATAATTAGGCCTATAACGTGCTGAGAGAAAAAGTTGTTACAGCGACGTCAAACCTAAGTCACAACATAAACTTGCTCTCATGCTAGCTTGGCGTGAGCAGAAGTTATTCTTATTTTTGCATAAAGTATTTTACTACATATCTGTAGCAGTAAAAACATTTTATATGCCTAAGAGATTACGTCAAGTAGCCTGAGTAAAAAATTATAGCAACTCACACTTGCGTCAAACTAGCGTGAGAACAAGTTTAAGCTGTGATGTAGGTTTTGAGGTTGCTGCAATGGCTTTTGCTCTCAGTGCTTTATTAATTAAAATTTTGAGATTGTGTTTTCGGGAGGTTTCATAACAAGATGATCACTATTAAAAAAGCCATTGTTGACTACCCATTTAATCTAATGGGGAAAACAAAACAAAAAAAACAAAAAAAAAAGTAACGCAAACAGGAAAAACTATAACTACTGTAATCTTCATTCATTATTCAGATGGTTTACATAGCATAGAAATTTGATGTCAATAGACAACTTCTCATAATCAGAACATGGCACTGGCAAGGATCGCCAATAATTTCACATTAATTTTGACCAGATGTTGAGCTCACCATGTTAAATGGAAGGTTTTAATTTTTGAATATTTTGCTTAAGAATCATTTAAACACATTTAATCGCATATCACCGTAAAGTAAAAAGCACAACTCAAAAAGTATTTAGGACGTGAACCAGCTCCAGTGAAAGGAACGGGGTGAAAACTATGTGCTCAAAGTTGACTCTAAAAGAGGGTCTGGATTCCACCAGAAATTTTAGTATCTTATTGGCGACTTTTCAAATATAGTAATAAAATGTTAATTTCATACATGTTTTAAAAATTGAGTGGCAGAGCCTATACCCTCATTTGGAGTTGACCTTGAGCACAGTTATTACACCATTCCTTTCACTGGGGTTTGTGTACTTTCTAAATACTTTTTGAGTTATACATACTGCAGTTATGTGCAAAGTTTTAATAAATCTGAAGTGAGAAATTCAAAAATTTAAACCTTCAATTAAACATGGTAAGCCCTATATACCCGGCCAAAATGTACATAAAACTAATGATCACCATTGTCAATAACAAGTGCTGCTACGTGACGTTGCCTATTGACAAAGTTGCAACAATAGCAGAGTTGCAAAAGTAGGTTCAGTAATAATGTTTGTAAACCCTGTTCCCATTGCTCCAAAAAAATGCGCAATTCCAATTAAAAAGCATTAAGTGATCGTCATTTTTACAAGGTTTGGAGCACAAAGAACAAGGTTTACGAACACCATTAGAGAGAAAATAAACAAACCTACAGTTCAGCAATACTAACAAAAAGCTAGCAGACAACTTTCTGTTCCTGTCTACATTTAATATGCTTTCTTATGGGGCAATGAAGCAGCTATAACTTGAGATGGAATTGTTTCATTGTAGCTTGCAGAGTCTCAAATACCAGTATCTGTCTATATCCAACAGCTTTAAGGGTTGTATAGGCCTATAGATGGTTTGTATTTTAAAATTTAAACAGAAAACTTCAAAACTTTATGATGTTATTTAAAAGTTAATAGTAACAGCTACCTATCATAAAAATTTCAGAACCCATGATCATCAGTTAAGAGAGAAAATAATTATTGAAATTAATGCAAGCTCTTAAATTATGGTACTAAAACTTCAAAAAATCATATTTTAAAATCTAGCATGGTGCAATCGGGCAATTTTTATTAAAATCCTGCACTTACTGATTTCATGCTTTTCAAGCGTGTGAAAAGATCCATTAGTTTTAATATAAGACGTTGCAAAAGTATGTTCAGTGATAAAATAAACATTGTGACAGCTCAACTGGCAGCTGTAACTTGAGTAAAAAAACATTTCTCAGAGTTAAAATTTTTACTCTTGCTCGGCCTTACTGTTTTTTTTTTTTTTTTTTTTCTATGTCAATGGAAAAAAAATAATTATTAACTAAATAATATTGTAAAACTTCAAAAAATTCTAGACAAACTTATTGAATGGGCTAATCTGAACGGATTAAAAATTAATGCTACGAAAACAAAAATTGTAAAATTCAGGAGAGGTGGCCCTTTAGCAAAGTCAGATGTAATAACTTGTAATGGAGAAAAGATAGAGTTTGTAAATTCTTTTAATTATCTGGGGGTTATTATGCAACAGACGGGGAAATCTTTCTCTAAACATGTCAAAGAACGCTGTCGAAATGCATTGTCATCTTCATTCGCTATCTCAAATCTAAATTCGTTATCTTTGGAAACAGCTATTAAACTGTTTCACCTGAAAATCTCTCCAGTTGCTTCGTACGGCATTGAAATTTTCTGGTCATTTATGTCTATAACAGACTTCAAAAATCTAGAATCTGTTAAGTCTCGGTACTTAAAACGGATACTTTGCTTGTCAAAATTTACGTCGTCAAGGCTGGTTTACGAGCTAGCAGGGGAGAAGTTATTTGTAACGGAACTACAAGTGAAATTTAAATTGTTAAAAACAGATAATTACATTAAATTTGTTAAGGATAGACTAAGTAAAACTGAAGATATCAGCCTGGCCTTCTATAATACCCCTGCATTTAATATTAATAATATTAATGGGTGGAAAGGCCCAAACTGTACAGACAGGCATGTTTTTACCCGTTATGCGGTGCATGGTTTCCACCATGTAATCTGTCAAATTAAAGAATTTCACGAGTGTAATGATAAATGTGTATGTGTATTATGTAGTGGCCTATGTACTAGGTACCACTTACTTCATTGTCCATCTCGGACCCTATCATTAAGTCAATATGCAAAAATGTAGACCTATATAAATATGTATATAAATATGTATAAGTACACCTTGGTGTTTAATAAATAAATAATAATTATTAACTAAATTGATTGGCATCCAAGAAAACAAAAATTGTGAGACTCAGTAAGCTACAGTAAAAATTTCAACTCTGAGAAATAATTTTTACTCAAGTTTAGCCCCATAAGAAAGCATGTTAAATGTAGACAGGAACACAAAGTTGTCTGCTAGCACTTTGTTAGTATTGTTGAGCTGTCAATTTGCATTTGCTCAATAAACCTACTTTTGCAACAACTGCTATGGAAACTATAATGGATCTTTTCACATGCTTTAAGCATGAAAATTAGGTACTGCAGGATTTGACTAAAAAATTACAAAGAAGATCTGAAATTTTGCAGTGATTAATTTGGATATGGTATCTGCAAAAATGTAAAAAAAAAAAAATTAGCTGGTCACCATGCTACATTTTATTATTTATTTATTATTATTATTATTTTTGTTTTAGTCCCATAAGAGCCCGTGTTAATTTCAATAATTATTTTCTCTCTTATGTGATCGTCACGGGTTCTGAATATCTTATCATAGGTAGCTGTTACAATTAAGTTTCAAATGGTATCATAAAGTTTCAAAGTTTTCTTTTTAAATTTTGAGATACAAACCATCTATATACAACCCTTAAAACTGTTGGATATAGACAGATACTGGTATTTGAGACACAGTAAGCTACAATGAAAAATTCATTTCCTAGATATAATTCTAACTTCATTTATAGTTTGTATAATTAATAAGAAAAGGTTAAAACCATTTGGGTTTGAATCATGCAAAGAATAGGATAGGAGAAACCAACAAGTGACTTATGACCACGATGAGGTCCGTAGCTCAGGGAAAATCTGAATGGCACGTACAGCTTACACAAATATTTACAAGTTAAAACTAAGACGTTTCAAGGACATCAGCTCTCTTCTTCAGTTGCTTAGAGTGTAGTCACTCTAAGCAACTGAAGAAGAGAGCTAGCTGTTGCCCTCAAAACATCCTAGTTTTAACTTGGAAATATTTGTGTAAGCTGTGCCATTAAGATTTTCCCCAAGATGGAACTCATCAAGGTAAGGCGCTTGTTGGTTTCTCCTGTCCTATTCATTTATAGTTTATTTTTATTAAAACGAATGTGTTCTATCTTTAAGTCAGGTTGACAATTGGTGGTTTTAATTAAACTTTTCAAAACAAATTCTGCTATTTATAATGTGTGTGTGTGTGTGTGTGTGTGTGTGTGTGTGTGTGTGTGTGTGTGTGTGTGTGTGTGTGTGTGTGTGTGTGTGTGTGTGTGTGTGCATAATAAAAGTATCTCTACCAAAAAATATTAGTTACAGTCTTTTAGCTTATACAGTACCAGTACACAGCTTTATATATACCTATTCTGTAAGAAGATTCCAACTTGTTTGCTTGATAAGAGTTGCCTCCAAAGACGGCCATTAGGACACTGTATAAGACCCCCGCACCAGTTGCCAAAGATTATAGTTGGATATGCGATGTGCATCTTGGTAGCCAGACCACCTCCTCAGAAATCAGCAATGTTCTAAAAATAATCACATTTTAGAATCAGAGTTAGGGTTGCAACAGAAACTTTAGAAATAAACCTTTTACGTAACAAAATTTGAATATCGGCAAACAATATTACACAATTGATTTGATATATTGTATCAACATACGTACATGTAAATATATTATTATATGCACATAGTTAATATAAAGGTAAATTTGAAAGAAAAGGGTAGGAGAAACCAGCAAGGGCCTTTTACCATAGTGAAGAGAGTCCCATATAGTTTGGTGACAAATCTTTCTAACACGGATATAAATTACTAACACCATTGGAAAAGTTTCAGCAAAAAACTACAAGAGAGATGGAGTGTGTTATGCCTTCATCAGTCATGATAGACTCAGAGAGAAACTATTAAATAGAATCATTCATAGTTTCTCTCCGAGTCTGTCACGACTGATAAAAGACATAACACACTCCATCCCTCTTGGGAGTTTATTGCCAAAATATTTCCAATATTATGTTAGTTTTGTTTATCTGTGCTAGCAAGATTTGTCACCAAACTATATGGGACTTTCTTCACTATGGTAAGACCAGCGCTATGGTTTCTCTTATCCTTTTCTTTCAAATTTATCATACCCAATTGATATGGTTCATTTTCCTTGATATATCTTATAGTTAATAAAGGATTCTAATATGTTATACACAGTCTATTGCAAAGTTCAAACAGTTACTAAAAACTATGCTTTTTGTCTCAAAAAACAAAGAATAAAGTTCTTTGAAATACGTTCATCTGTGACAGTGTAGAAGTTGCATGAATTGTTGAGTACTGTACAGAGGGAATATTTGACAAAAAGGAATAAACCAATTATTTCATTATCCTTTTCTAGGAGACATTTTAATTGATTGGCTAAAATTTTCTGACTGTGAATGTTGGTATGAATTTTCTCAAAAGTATGTATGGTAAAACCAGATTAGATAGAGGGTATAAGGTATTGACTTATAATGGAACAACTGTTTTGGGGCTGAATATAAGCGATTTTACGTACATCCGCTTCCGTTTCTACTTATCATCCATGCGCAGTATGTCGAAACAGAAGCGGATGTGAGCAAAATCACGTATGGTCAGCCTCAAAAAAGTTAATGTTTCTTTATTAGTCAACACTTTAGGTGATGGAGAAATGTGTTCTGTGTTCACATTGATCTGAGCTTTTTGCATAATATGAATTGTTACTTTTGATTAAAGTAACATGCATTACAGAGCTCACTTAACAATTCCAATTAGAAAAAGCTCAATGTGAACACAGCAGTGGAGTGAAAGAAACTGTGACCAGAAGAGGACACCATACGTGACAGTAAAAGTGGGAAAAAAGTTGGTGGCAGCAGCAAGCTAAAGGCCTCAGCTGCCTCCGACTTTTACCATCACATGGTTTCCTCTTCCGGCACTTCCCTTTCTGCACTTTGAGTAAAGATAATAAGTGGTCTGCAACTGCAAAGTAGAGCATATTGAATAAAACCCTTTGAAGAGATACCATACGCACAGTGTATGTAACATACGAATACATATTTATAGTGACTCACTACAATATAACTGACAAAATCATGATCGAGTATGTATAGGGTGTATGCGGATGACGTCATATTTATTGCGCTTTGAACTCATACTGGAGTAGTGCATAACATTGCTCAGCATAGGACAAACTTCAACTATAGGGCTCTGCAGGAAGACTTACAGAGAGTATCTGAGTGGGTGAAAGTAAACAAAATGAAATTAAATGTAGATAAATGTAAAGTGCTAAAAATTGGGATAAGTAAGAGGGGAACCGTTGACGAATATATTTATAAAATTGAAAATATGGGACTAGAGGACGTTGATGAATACAAGTACTTAGGAGTATGGATTCATCATTCAATGAAATGGGAGGCACATATTAAAGCAGTTGTAGCTAAAGCTAGTAAAAATCTTGAGTTTGTAATGAGGAACTTAAAAGGGACAAGAAGGGAGGTGAAGAGTGATGCATACAAAACCATGATCAGGCCAATGATCGAATATGGTTGTATTGCATGGGACCCGTATTTGGTGAAAGACAAGAAAGAATTAGAGGGGGTACAAAGAAGAGCAGCTAGAAGGGTGCTGGGTAGAAATATGAGATGGAGAAAGGAAGGGGATACTTCTACGATAGTGTCACAAGCATGATACATGAATTGAAATGGGAGGACTTAGAGGGGCGTAGGAGGGAGAGGAGACTCACAGCAATGTATAAGATTGATAGAGGGTATAAGGGATGGAGGGAGATGAAGGGGAAACTTACTGAAGGGATGTATGTGGGAAGGAATGATCATAATAGGAAGTACAGTAGAGTGGTAAGTAACACTAATCATGCAAAGTATTCGTTCATCTCCAGGACGGTGAGGGACTGGAATGGACTGCCAATGACCCTGGTAAACAGCGATACTTATAAGACATATAGTGGAAATCTTAAAAAACTACTGTGGGGAATCAGTGAGCCACCGCAGCTGGGTCTGCATTTGTTCACTTAAATCTAAATCTAAAAAAAAAAAAATCTAATCTAAGCCAAATTTCTTTGGGAAATCGTTTAATTTTTTGTTATCGCTAGCTATTTTTCTCACATATACTTGAGATACTAATTCAACATATTTACAACATCAATGCTCTCAAAAATATTGCATAGTGGTTTTAAACTGGCAAAATGATTTTTTTTTCCTATGTCACCCATGTTATTGAGTTATCCAAGATGGCGTCAACTTTAACATGAATGCATACACCCTATACCTGCCATATACATTCATACCATGATCTTATACAATAACACATTGAAAAAGTTATTGAAGTACATATATGGGGTTTAAGTATGATTTATGTAAAGCCATATACGATATCCCAGGTATGCCTGGGTTATATCAAGTATCTTAATTACTAGATCATACATGCATATGTACATACATATTAAATATTCCTTACACTGCCACTCTGACCAACCATAAGCTCTGCTCTCACCCATGGAGCGCTTTTGGACTCATGGATCCCTCAGGGATCCCTGACCCTGAACCCTTGAACCATCTAGCCCATGAGTGCCCGATGACCGATGAGTGCCCATATGACCTGACCTGATATGAATCTGAATATAAAAAAACGTCAAATAATTTAACAGCTGTTGAAATTGAAGTTGCATAATTTTCTGATTTTTTAGCCTCGCACACAGGCTTCACTACCACAGTGACACCTGGTGGATACAATATGAACTACATTTTTGAAAATCATATGTTCTTGTATATATGTATCCAAGTTCAGTCTCATGGCTTTTTCTAACAACGATGATTGGTTTAACATTAATATTCCCCCTGCCTGTTTTTGAACTGTTCGAAAATCATGATTTATGTTTTTAAAATGACAATCAGCTATGCGCAGCTATCGCAGCTACGGTTATTTAAATGTACTGCGCATTTTTTAAGTAAAAAAAAATAGTTTTTTAACACACTTTTACGCATTTCGTAGGTCATTTGTTTTCGCCAGCAGTTTAAAAAAACATGGCGTCATTAGAAGACAGGTCAATCTGGGAAGATTCCGAGGTAAATATAATTTTAAGTAGTATTAAGTTAATTTTTACTGCGTTTTTATGTATATTTCAATTTTTCAAAACTTCTGCTACGTAATTTTTGTAAAGCTTTGGCCTCCATATGTGAAAATGTGAGAATATAGAAGAAAGTAAATACTGGTGTGTGAATGACATATGGGACTTTTGTAGTGACAAGAATTTGGCTCATTTTTAAAATATTCATATTTTATTAGAAGTCTTCAAAGTAACCAACTGTTAATATAAATAAGGATACATTTATGTAATATGTAATGGCCGTAGAGTAGTGAAATACGTATGTACATACTTAGAGTTTACAGTAAAAATAAATAACTTCTGTTTGACGAATGACTTCGCGAGATTCATATTTTCCGAAATGAATTTCTTAAACATTATACACTTTACATATTTATATATACATATACACACACATAATGATCCGTGATTGTTCAAACATTGTACATAATTATGTATATCGCATACATATGTATGTATGTACATACTTACACTAAAACATTCCTTAATTATTGTAAAATGGAAGCCAAAATTTAAATTTACTGTTCAGGTTTCAAAAAAGAAATAAAAATAGTGTCATTCCTAAGGTCAGAAATCATATTTAGACAACTTTCACCTTTTTTAAACAGCAAAATCTAGTAATTTAACATGTTAAAAGTCCATACAGAGCGTGTTTTTGTGAAAACTGCTGCACTGAGGTCAGAAATATTTAATATTCTACGCATGACCACTGACATAGGCCTTACTCACTCACTAGTGTTATTGTGATGTTAGGAGTGCCTGGGTGAGGCATGGCCACTGACATTGGCCTTACACATTAAGTATCATTCACATGGAGCAAAAATTCTACGTCCGTCGACGGACGTCAACGGGTAAACAAAGTTGAAAAAGTATTGTTGCAACATGTTTATAATGTAAAAAAGCGAACCCTTTCACATGGTTTTAAAACTGACGGATACCGACGGATACTGACGGGTAGAAAAGCTGGCAACACCCAGCTTTTCTACCCGTCGCTATCCGTCAAAATGACGGGTACTGACGGGTGCATGTGAACGATTGCATTTGTTTACAAAAGCGCAGCTCCATCCGTCAGTATCCGTCAGTTTTCCCGCGCATGCGCAGTAATGCGAATTTTTTTCTCATGTGAAACAAACAAATTCGCGTAACCGTCAATACCCGTCGACGGACGTCTACGGACGTTAAGTTTTTACCACATGTGAACAATACTTAAATGTTATTGTAGCCTTAGGAGTGCTTGGGTGAGGCATGGCCACTGACATAGGCCTTACACATTAATGTTATTGTGTTGTTAGGAGTGCCTGGGTGAGGAGGTGCTGCGCATGGCCACAGACGAGGTGATTGGTCGCACCAGACTGCTGGACAATGAGATCAAGATCATGAAGAGTGAGGTCATGAGGATCTCCCACGAGCTGCAGGCGCAGAACGACAAGATCAAGGACAATGCAGAGAAGATCAAAGTGAACAAGACGCTGCCGTACCTTGTGTCCAACGTCATTGAGGTACATTTGATGTTAAATTTAAGCTGGCTGTGAGTGTACAGACATACTGTACACACTGTGTACACTGTACACACTGTGTACAGTGTTCAGACAGACTCTGTTAGGAAAAGTTTATTCTATTGCCTTTACTCTGAAGGCAATATAATAAACTTTTCTTTGACAAAATGTGTACAGTACCTACCTACCAGTACGTTACAATATGCATGCACTATGCATAACAAAGACAAATGTTTGTTGTAGTTGCTGGACGTAGACCCCCAGGACATGGGGGAGGAGGGAGGAGGACGGCTCTGTGGTGGACTTAGACGCTCAACGTAAAGGCAAGTGTGCCGTCATCAAGACCTCCACCAGACAGGCAAGTCAAGTCCTCACTGACAGGAGACGTAGCTTGAATGACTGATTGAATTTCATTGTCTTTGCAGACATACTTCCTGCCAGTGATAGGCCTGGTGGACGCAGAGAAACTGAAGCCAGGGGACTTAGTGGGCGTCAATAAAGACTCGTACCTCATCTTAGAGACGTTGCCTGCCAAATACGATGCCAGAGTCAAGGCCATGGAGATGGACGAGAGACCCACGGAGCAGTATTCGGATATTGGAGGTCTGGACAAGCAAATTCAAGAGGTCAGTACAGCTGCTAACATCAGGTCTATTGTGTGGCTGCTTTTGTGTGTGACACTGCAAGAGGTAGCTACGTACAGTACAGCAGCTAACATAGGCAGTAGTTGAAACACAGCAGGTCTATTGTGTGCCTGCTTTAACAGGTTTCACACATACAAAAAAAAAACTGATTTTTGCATGTTTTTATACATACATACATACATACATACATACATACATACATACATATCATGACGCTATAAATCCCTTTCGGGGTAAGCCAACAACACAGATGTTTTATCCTGACCCAGTGATAGACCTCCACAACTTCCAATCCTGACATACTTCACTTGCTTCCGCCAGTCTCATACCTTGTTTCTCATACCTTGTTTCATGTTTTTATAACATGATTAATATTTCATTTATTTCTATAAGTGTTTTCATTAGTTGTAAAAATCAGATTACATTACATGGTGTTGACATAGTTCTACTTGCCCTATGCTGTGCAACCTAACTGAGTGTTTGATTGATTGACAGCTGATTGAGGCTGTGGTGCTGCCCATGACTCACAAGGAACGCTTCGAGAACCTCGGCATACAGCCCCCCAAGGGAGTCTTGCTGTACGGACCTCCTGGCACAGGTTAGTCTTGCACTTTAGACTTGGCAGTGATTTCCTTATATAATCTGACCAACCAACTAAAGTGCAGCTACAAAAATGTAGTTTTAACATACAGCCATGGTAGCAAACCAAGAGACTAATATAGGCTGACCAGCAGTATATAGTGGTCAGATATAGTCTGACCAGTGCTGGTACAAAAATGTTAAAGCACGGGACAGCGGTCAATTTGTTATCCTATCCAACTAAAATCGCTAAGAAATTTACCGTTGTCCTGTGCTAGCCATGGTAGCAAACCAAGAGAGCTAACACATCTTCATCTTTTCCTCTTCTGCATTTCTTGGTAGAAATTAACAATGACATGCTTTT
This sequence comes from Ecdyonurus torrentis, assembly GCA_949318235.1. NCBI lineage: Eukaryota > Metazoa > Arthropoda > Insecta > Ephemeroptera > Heptageniidae > Ecdyonurus > Ecdyonurus torrentis. The sequence continues at coordinate 101,276 of OX439134.1, forward strand.
GACTTTTAATCCTAATAAGTTTTTGCAAGAATTTAGTCTTTAAATTTCATATTTTTCAAATTTTTAAAACAACCTCTTTATCTAATTTTTATACATTGATGGCTAGTGACACCGCGCCAAACTATAGGGGAGAGTGGGGTCATACGGGTCACTTTGCACATTTTATTTTTTGTATTTTTTAATTTGTGATGTATGATGTTATAAAAAATGTGGTAATTTAGTTCATCTATTCCTACACAAACTCCAAAAGTTTGAACGATCTGTGCCAACTCTTTGTCCCTTAATTTTTTAAAATACAAAAAGATGTTTTCACTCACAACTTGCAAAACCGTGGGGTCATGTGGTTTATTTTTGGGGTCATGTGGGTCACTCCAATAAAAGGCACTAGATACATATTTAGGAGTCTTGTTTTATTTTATTTCAAAGGGTACACTTATTATTTCATAATGTGTTACAATTTTAAAGTTAAAATAAGCAAATTAGTCCTAGTAAAAAATAATTTGTCACCAAGCGATTAAATTTTTATACAAGATTTAGCTTTTTTTTTTTTTTTTTTTTTTTTTTTTTATATATATATAAATTTTAGAGTATTAAGATTATTAATGTTTTAAGGGGGTGCACTACTTATTCTAAAAGGTCTAGCACTCTGAAAATATGTAGGTAGACAAATTACTTTTGAATGTGAGGAATTCTGTGTATGGACGTTCAGCAGATTTTGTAATCTCTGGATCATTTAAAATTTTTAAAATTGAAACTACACCTGATCCTGTAACTGTGACACTTTTCTCAGTAATTGGCAAAAGAAATTCTTTTTTATTTTGTTTTTTCTGTCTCAGTACAATTACAAGAAATTGCTTAATCTTCTTGGGAATGTTATAGTGCTTGGCCGTTGGTCTTACTTTGAAGTTTCCGCAGCTTTCATATCAATGATGGCCTGCAAAATAGCTTCTTAATCCAAACTTTTACCTTTTCTTCTGTATGCTCTCACCATTTTCTAAATCAAAAAAATTAAATATTAACTTACAATTGGTTAAAAGTGATCATAACTAGTACAATGAAGCTGACCCACATGACCCCGTAAAAATGACCCACATCGCCCCATGGTAGGCTGTACACTTTATACATGAATATCAAAAATTGTAGATAAATTAATGAAATAAATTTTATAGTATAATGTAAGTAACATATTAAGACATGTTCTCACAAAAAATTTGGAATGGGGAAACATTATTTTTTATTTTATTAGCAAAAATGTAAAAAAAAGAAAACTAACTTTTTTGGCTTCAAAAATGCCTTCTTGTTTTTTTCCCAAATGATGAGGCTCAATTGTTCAACAAACACTTTTACAAACACGTCCTGCTTATGACATCAAATGGTAAAAATTTGAACATCCTACCACAATTCAAACAGTTTAAAATTCACAAAATGTGTTTTGCAAGTGACCCGTATGACCCCACTCTCCCCTACTTTTTGAATGTGACAGCTAGGTATCAAAGATAACTTATTGTTAAAAACCATGGCTTGCAAGCTACCTGCTTGAGTGAGATGATCTACACATAATTATATTTTGTCTAGCCTCCTCTACTCTATTCCTCTTTCAGGGTATTGTCAATCAAAATGACAGATCTTTTAGTTTTTTGGTCACACTATAATATGCTTTCTACAGGTGAAGTTTTGAAAATTCAACCACCTTTTTTATGTCCCAAATTTCATCCTATGCATTGAGGAGCTCTAAAAAGTATACTTTAAAGGCGTAGAACACCTTGAACAAAAAAGTTGTGTAATATCCTAACAAACCTAAAAATCAACATTGATTTGGCCGGAGTCATTGATTTCTAAATTATTTTCCATTCACAAAATGACACTGGCGGTCACTGACGTCACAGCTCGCCCGGTTTACTGGCGGGTAAACCTGGCAAGCTGTGATGTCAGTGACTGCCAGAGGCATTTTGTGAATGGAAAATAAATTAGAAATCAACGATTACGGCCAAATCAACGTTGATTTTCAGGTTTGTTAGGATATGACACAACTTTTTTTGTTCAAAGTGTTCTGCTTTTAAGTGATCCAATTTTTACAAATTTTTTTTAAACTGTAACCATAGAAGGTTTTTATTTTATTTATTTATTTATTACTTTTTTTTTTAAATATTTAAAAATGCTTACAAGTTTGAAGCCATTAAGTTTTCATTGTAAAAAGTAAGTTACGGTGCTTAAAATTGATTTCAGTACAAATAGATTGATTTATAAGTTGAGCATCATAGAAAAAGTGAGGACTCAATGAAAAAGTTGCCTCATGCAAAGCATCATTGTAAAAAATAAAATAATGGAAACTGAGGAAAATAATTGTGCCAGGTGATAACAACTATAGTAGACTTTTCATAAAACTAAAGAAGAAAAAAAAAGGGTTTTTACTTGTAACTTCAAAAGGTTTCAATTTTGATATCCAATTTTGGTTGATTTCTTGTCTCTCTCTCTCTCTCTCTCTCTCTCTCTCTCTCTCTCTCTCTCTCTCTCTCTCTCTCTCTCTCTCTCTCTCTCTCTCTCTCTCTCTCTCTCTCTCTCTCTCTTTCCCCTGGTATATCTATGTTAGGCTGGCTAACAAATGATGTTTCAAATTTAAATATGAATTGCATATAGCCAACCATGGACATCGTGAAATATGTACACATTTTACCTAATTACTGATGTTATCACAGGCAAGACGTTGCTGGCTAGAGCATGTGCTGCACAGACCAAGTCCACATTCCTGAAGCTAGCTGGCCCTCAATTGGTCCAGATGTTCATTGGTGACGGAGCCAAGCTGGTGAGAGATGCCTTTGCCCTGGCCAAGGAGAAGGCGCCGGCGATCATCTTCATTGACGAGCTAGACGCCATTGGTGAGTGCTTGACCTCCTAGCAAAAATTCAAATTCTGTTTATTTCCTGTCTCCTACAATCAACATGCAATAACAATCACATTTGCTTAGGTTGCATACTAGGTTACATACTAAAAATATAAAATTCAAACTTACAATTTAATATACATTAAATGTCAGAGAAGTAGTTAGCGTGTCCTATGTTACTGACATGATATAATTAAGACGGTATGGTAGCCGCAATGCTATAGCTAACGCATAGGGGGAGCTTTGATGGCTGACTGTCGGGTTTGCTCGCTCTCTCCAGCTCCTCGCTCGCTTCCCCTTTCGATCGGATTTCAAAATTTAACATGGGAAATTTTCGTTTTTGTTTTTTGTATTTTTACGTAATGAAATGTTAACATTCATTTTTTCAGAACTTTATCGTAATATGTTTCCGGTTATTTTGCATATAATTTTATTGCGAAATTCACATTATTAACAAAGTTACATTAAATGCATATCAAAAGATCCAGATAATTATGCTGATTAATTTCATGAATTTTTATTGTTAACATTTCATGCGTTCAGAAGTTATTGCAGTTTTTGTGCGTTTTCCCTACGCTTATACATAGGCGCTCGATCGAAATGGGAGAGCGGGAAATTTCATTTGGCTGACACGACACGGCGTTATCGCAGATACAGAGCCCTGAGCTTGACTACCGCCATAGTTATATCATGGTTACTATTGTATTTGTAACATGACTGACCGGTGTGCAGGTACCAAGAGATTTGACTCAGAGAAGGCCGGAGACAGAGAAGTACAGAGAACAATGTTGGAGCTGCTCAACCAACTGGACGGCTTCAGTTCTACCTCCGACATCAAGGTATAGACAATCCATTACTTAAAGGGACACTGGACTGGGATTGGTGTTGCAAAAAAAAAAAAAAAAAAAAAAAAAAAAAAAAAAAACTAACATTTTTTTTAATTAATGTTGGCTTTAATATATTGATTGTTTGTAAACCCTGTTCTGTTGCACTGAAAAGTGCACATTTCATTTGATTAATTACCATAGCTGATTGTCATTTTAGGGGCAAAGAACAGGGCTTATGAACAGACATACAGTAATGTAATGTACTTTGAGTTACTGACTTCAAATATCGACAGTCGATACAGTTGGTTATGTATATTATTACTTGATGTTACTATTTACTAATATCACATCAATAACACAGCTGAAGTGTCAATAAGTATGACAACCAGCTGCATAATAATATAACCTGTATCGGCTGTCGATATTTGAAGTCAGTGACTAAAAGTACATTTCATTACTGTATGTTGATGTGTATTATCTTGTATACATCAACTATGTACATAATAATAGCCAATACTGGGTAACATTATGTCATAATATTGATACAGGACGGAGTAATTACACAATACTATACTGTATCAATAATCACAATACAGTATAGCATTGTGATACTTCAGTCCTGTATCAATATTATGACATAATGTTACCCAGTATTGGCTATTATTATGTACGTAGTTGATGTAGACTGAAGTATCACAATGCTATACTGTATTGTGATTATTGATACAGTATAGCATTGTGTAATTACTCCGTCCTGTATCAATATTATGACATAATGTTACCCAGTATTGGCTAATATTATGTACGTAGTTGATGTATAATGTACATTATTTAGTTACTGACTTCAAATATCGACAGTCGATACAGTTGGTTATGTATATTATTACTTGATGTTACTATTTACTAATAAATTACATCAATAACACAGCTGAAGTGTCAATAAGTATGACAACCAGCTGCATAATAATGTAAGCAACTGTATCGACTGTCAATATTTGTAGTCAGTAACTCAAAGTACATTACATTACTGTATGTTGATGTGTATTAGCTTGTAATGTACATTATTTAGTTACTGACTTCAAATATCGACAGTCGATACAGTTGGTTATACAGGGTGTTTTTTTAAAAGCGCGCATTTTAAAACGCTAATTAAAATATGAAGAAATAAAATAAAATTAACTTTTTATATATCATTTTGTAGCCAAGGGTTAGACATTTTTAAAACTGTTCTTAGCAATAAAATTGAGTGACCGGTTTTCTTGCACCAAGCGTCAACGTAAAAATGTGCTATTTTTTTTTTCAGAACGTCTTTTTTTCTGCAAAAATGATCAGAAATTTACTTTTTTAACTATCCTTTATTAACAATTAATGGAGTCTGTTGGCATAAATAGGATACCTATAGCACTCTAAGCATGTTCTGTAATAAAAATTGAAGGATGGGGCCACATTAGTATCAGGGTTAAGGTGAAAACATTTGCGTTAAACATGGCTAAATTTGCCAATATTTTCTCTAATTTGAGAATTTTGTTTATTGATTTAACGAAATGTTTAGTTTCTCTATAATGGCTTTGCGCTCACAGTTTTCTTTCAAATCTAAGTAATGCTTAGTTTAATTATTAAAAAAAAATCAATATGATTCTGAATGCAAAGAATTAATGAATGCAGCAAAAACCAAATGAAATGTGCGGATTTCCATACATGAACCAACTTTTAAAGAAAGAGATGCAAATTAAAAGTTTCCATTCTTTAAAATGAAATGTTGAGGTTTTAATTATCAAAGCAACCCAGTTTGTAAGAATTGACAGAAAATGAAAGTTACAAACAATGTTATGAAAATTAAAGTTCATACAAAATCGGTAAAAAAAAAAAAAAAAAAAAAAAAAGTTTGATTTAAGAGAATTTTTTAAATCAAATTTAGCCATGTTGAACGCAAAAGTTTTCATCTTAACCCTGATACCAATGTGGCTCCATCCTTTCATTTTTATCACAGAACATGCTTAGAGTGCTATAGGTATCTTATTTATGCCAACAGACTCCATTAATTGTTAATAAAGGATAGTTAAAAAAGCAAATTTCTGATCATTTTTGCAGAAAAAAAGACGTTCTGAAAAAAAAATAGCACATTTTTACGTTGACGCTTGGTGCAAGAAAGCCGGCCACTCAATTTTATTTCTAAGAACAGTTTTAAAAATGTCTAACCCTTGGCTACAAAATGATATATAAAAAGTTAATTTTATTTTATTTCTTCATATTTTAATTAGCGTTTTAAAATGCGCGCTTTTAAAAAAACACCCTGTATTATTATGCAGCTGGTTGTCATACTTATTGACACTTCAGCTGTGTTATTGATGTAATTTATTACTAAATAGTAACATCAAGTAATTATTATTTATTTATTAAACACCAAGGTGTACTTATACATATTTATATAGGTCTACATTTTTGCATATTGACTTAATGATAGGGTCCGAGATGGACAATGAAGTAAGTGGTACCTAGTACATAGGCCACTACATAATACACATACACATTTATCATTACACTCGTGAAATTCTTTAATTTGACAGATTACATGGTGGAAACCATGCACCGCATAACGTGTAAAAACATGCCTGTCTGTACAGTTTGGGCCTTTCCACCCATTAATATTATTAATATTAAATGCAGGGGTATTATAGAAGGCCAGGCTGATATCTTCAGTTTTACTTAATCTATCCTTAACAAACTTAATATAAATATCAGTTTTTAACAATTTAAATTTCACTTGTAGTTCCGTTACAAACAACTTCTCCCCTGCTAGCTCATAAACCAGCCTTGATGACGTAAATTTAGACAAGCAAAGTACCCGTTTTAAGTACCGAGACTTTACAGATTCTAAATTTTTAAAATCTGTTATAGACATATATGACCAGAAAATTTCAATGCCGTATGAAGCAACTGGAGAGATTTTTAGGTGAAACAGTTTTATAGATGTTTCCAAAGATAACGAATTTAGATTTGAAATAGCGAATGAAGATGACAGTGCATTTCGGCAGCGTTCTTTGACATGTTTAGAGAAAGATTTCCCTGTTTGTTGCATTATAACCCTCAGATAATTAAAAGAATGGACAAACTCTATCTTTTCTCCATTACAAGTTATTACATCTGACTTTGCTAAAGGGCCACGTCTCCTGAATTTTACAATTTTTGTTTTCTTAGCATTAATTTTCAATCCGTTCAGATTAGCCCAGTGCACCAGTATTGTGTTTATATTCTGGCTTAGAAAACATTTAGGAGCGATAATTTAATTATAAATTTATCTTTACTAATTAGTATTATGTCACACTGACACACTTGCCGCTCCAAGTCACATTTCTTCCCTGCCGTTCAATCAAAAAATCACATTTTTTTTTATTATTTTTACCAATATAAGGAGGACAAATTGTATGAAGGAGGTGAACAACAACAAAACATTGACCACTAGACTAGAGTTCACTAGGAGTGCAATTTTTTTTTAAAATTAAAAGCGGATAGAATTTTAAGATTGGATGTAATTTCTTATTGTCTTTTGAAAGAAAAATAAAATTTATCAGTCTGAAATTGTCCTTTTAATTTTCTTCTTTTTCTTCTCCTTCTCCTTTTTTTTTTTTTTTTTTTTTTTTTTTTTTTTTTTTTTCTTCTTCTTCGTTTTTTTTTTTTTTTTAATTGGAGTGTTGTGGGCACGGCAAGGGTCCGCGCCCGGGGGGGCCCGGTCCGCAATCGTGGACTAGTGGACCTGGCCAGGCCGACCCTGTCAGACCTAATCTTGGCCTTAGACCGGTTTCGTCTATTACCTAGAACTCATCAGTATGGCTCGGTGCAGCTGTGCGGGCATTGCTTCCACAGTTCAGCCAGTTAGCACAGTTAACAGATGTGGTGTGAGCTATCTCTAGCTGTATAGACCTCTGCCCGATTAATGAGTCTTAAAGGCGTAGAACACCTTGAACAAAAAACTTGCCTAATATCCTAACATATCTAAATATCAAAACGTTAATTTGGCCGGAGTCATTGATTTCTAATTTATTTTCCATTTACAAAATGACAGCTGCGGGTTTGTGACGTTACAGCTCACTAGTCCACGCGCGCGGAAACAGGCAAGCTGTGACGTCACAAACCCGCAGCTGTCAATTTGTAAATGGAAAATAAAAATTAGAAATCAATGACTTCAGCCAAATTAACCTTGATATTCAGGTATGTTAGGATAGTAGGCAAGTTTTTTGTTCAAGGTGTTCTACGCATTTAATGATGAGAGTCCTTTTAACTATAGGTATAAAGAGAAAACTGGTCTATCAAAGCCAAAAGTATTGTCTGATACTGTTTGATAATATTTTACCTTTGATGTAGTGTGAGAACGTGAGACAATAGGCATATCATATTTTAAATTGACACTGTCCTCTAATTCCTTATAACGTCTATTTTTAACTAGCTAAAGCTAGAATCTGGCCCCTAGACCCAACTTACTATTTTTAAATTAGAGAATCTTTGCATTATATAAATTTTCAATTCAATGTGATCCAATCTCTACTAACTGTTTTTTTTAAATATTTATTTTATACACACCTGCATGCCACGCAATAATAAGAACAGAGACTTTTACAACCGGACACACTCCTTTTTCTGAAACAATTTTCTACAGATAAACACCAAAAATTGAACAGGTGATCAATGTTATATTGAAGTCAATATGTTCTAAGTTTTATTTCTAAAACTTGATCAGAATAATTAAAAAAAAAAAAAAAAAAAAAAAAGGTTGCATCCGGTTGTAATAACCTCTCTTCTGATTTTGGTACATACATACATACATATCATGATGCTATAATCCCTTTCGGGGTAAGCCAACACACAGATGTTTTATCCTGACCCAGTGATAAATCTCCACAACTTTCTATGGCACATTGAAGCAGAAGATGATTATATTATAATTGTGATATTCATTATGTGCAACATACGTAGACCAATACCATAATAATAGTTTGTGTTATTATTGTGTGTTTCAGAGTGTGTATAAACAGAAAAAGCACCTTGAAGTAGACAACATGATTCACCCCTTAATGGATCAAGAAACCATGAGGGAGAGAGAAGCATGAAGAAATAAGTAACAAAACGAGGACGTCAAACATGCGAAACGCTTTGAGTGTTATTTTTACTTATGTATTTAGTGCTTATATATGTAATTGATTATTATTTAGGTTTTTATAAAATAAATAATGGTTTATTATTACATTATATGCTCATTTTATGCAAAATCCCTAAAATACCTAACGTTGGAGTAAATTCCCTAACGTCCCTAATTTTAGTAACATTAGGGACTTTAGTAGTCCCAAAAGTGGACTAAGCCTAAAATACTTAATTTCCTTAACGATTTTTTCCGGCTGGGACCCATCCACCGAGTACACGTGTGTCTCATGCCTTATTATTAGCGTGGAATTAACGTAACTTAAAACTCACTGCTACTAACGCAATGTAAGTGTGACAATTTGACGATTTAAAACAAGTCACATTTGCTTACCATTCATAATACAATTTGTTCATTTTTGTAAACTAAAGGCAGACAAGAGCCGGGATTTCATTTCTCATAAAAATACGATTTTGTTACAAATTTCAGCGTTTTGAATATAAAATATGACTTTTTCAATATTTTAAGCAGCTACTTCACATGAAATCATTATTAATTACCTTCTAATATCATTAAATTATTATATTTTTCCTTCAAATTCATGTTTGTGAGTTCAAAGAGCCGCCATTGTTGTTAATGTTATGATTTGCGATAGTGCTTTGTTTATGTTAAATTAGAGAAATTTTCTATTTCAAGAATTTCAAGATTAATGTAATTTTAGTGAACTCGTGCGAGGCTATATAGTGTTGGAAAAAATATTAATTTCAAACTTTTGCAAGAAATTTGGGGTCAGTATTTGAATGATTTACAACTAAATGGCATATTTGTAACCTTTCCATATTTTCAAAATTGTTATAATAGTATTTTGAAGAACAAGAAAATTTCATTTTGTAGCTAGCCTCGCAAACAAGGTACAGTAAAATCAACACAAATCTGAACGAAAACAAAAAACTAACGAAATTCACATACACAAAATGGCGGCAGCCTATGGTGTGCATGTAACTTCGTGTTGCATGATATGGTGCAAAAATATTAGAATTTGTTGATTTTAGCAGGTAATTATAAATTAACTTATGTTATTTAGCTGCTTTAAATACTGAGCTAATGATTTTTTACTTGCAGAAAGCTGAAATCTACTGCAAAATTGTATTTTTACGCGAAACTACAATCCCGCCATTTGTCACCGCCTTCGTGTTTGCAAATACAAAACAAATATTTTTTGTTCTCTGGTTTTGTTCTTGATTTCGACTTGCTGTCAATAATTTAAGTTCACAATGTGGTCCTTACATTGCACCTCAAACAGTGAGTATCAATTTATATCTGTAATTAACCTAGTACATATGTATAGTTAGCAAGGGTGAAATCTGATCGTTTGTTTTTGTTCGAAATATTCGTGCTCCGTGCCAACGGACCGGTAATGTTTTAATTGTTATTATTATTGTGAATTTTCTAGTTTGACCGATGCATAGGGTTTTTGTATTCATACAAAAGTTGACGCCATATGTATGTACGCACGAAGTCATTTGGGAAAATGAATCAATTTGACAGTTTAAAATGTATACAGTCAACCGGGGTGACTTTGAACACCCATTTATCTCTACTTTGGGAACTCATTTCAAAATTTTGAAAGGTGTCATTAAGATCAAAAACATAAGAAAAAAATACTTATGTAATAAAATTGATGACTCCTCTGTATCTTCCCAAATAAAATTCAATGACTGCCAAAGAGTATACTGCGAAACCCGCAGCTCTTTAAAGTATGTAATAACATATTATAATAATGATGTGTCCAAAAATGCATTTTTACCTAGGTCTACGTTATTGTGTAATGTAGGACAAATTGATGTACTTAATGAATCGTTCAATTATTATAATAATTTATTATTATTTTGATGTGGTCAAATATTTTTATATTATGTCGTAAGATGAACTTGACTTATATGTACTCAAATGTAATGCACATTTTGTGGTGCAAGAAAACAGCTAGGCTTTGCAAATCCTGTTGCACCTCCTTGCGCGTTGCTGCCATGTTTGTGGTGCTTAATATGTACATACATTGCTCAGTTTAGGAAAACTACATAAATTATTTGTCATAAAAATATAAGTATACTTCGACTGCAAGTATTTTTCTGATATTCTTGTAGCTTTATTAGGAGCTACAATTAAGTCTTAGATTTAGGTTTTAAGTTTGCTATTAAATATTTAAAAATTATGTTTTTCCTGTGTGGCGTGTGTATTTCTGACCAACAACATGGCGCCTGAGTGCAAGCTGTATATATATATATATATATATATATATATATATATATATATATATATATATATATATATATACATATATACATATATATATATATATATATATATATATATTTGTAATATGTATATATAATTATGTATATTCATATTTAAATGCAATAATATTTTATGTATGTATTTGTGGTTGACAGACGAGGTGTTCTACATGCTGAATAATGCAACGTACCGCGTGGGCAAGGAGTACGTGGTGGACGTACATAATAAAAAAACAGAGGTCGGAGTAGGGCCTGTCGTGAGGAACACTAGGGGAGTTTGTGACAGTTCTATCTCTCGTAGTCATGCCATCTTTCAACTGAATATGACCTCTGCACACCTGGTGAGTCGTACCTCTCTCCCTCGTATTACAAATATGACCTCTGCACACCTGGTGAGTCATACCTCCCTCCCTCCCTCCCTCGTATTACAAAACCCAGTACTGGTATATACAGCTCTGGCTGAAAGTTCCCAAACTGGGCAGCGGCGGCCGCTGCGTGTTCTCATAAAGATAACATAGTGTGCTTGCTGGTTGCCTATAGGGTGTGTGCGCATGACGTCATTCTGAGTGCTTTTCGATGCTCATCTTGAGCAATGATTAACATTGCTCAGTATAGGGCAAAGGTAGTTTTTGGCTATATTCTTTGGAAATTAGCTGTTTTTTGGGTTATTATTATTTTTCTTGCATACTTGAGGTACTAATTCAACCTGTTAGCAGCATCAATGCTCTCAAAAAAATCGCGAAGTATTTTTAAACTGGCAAAATGTGCCATTTCCCTATACCGGTCAATGTTATTTAGACCTCACTTATGACGTCGACTTTAACATGAATGAAACCACCCTATACAAATCGTTTGGAAACTTTTGGCCAAAGCTGTACATTCAGCTTGCTATCTTTTTGCCAAATAGGAGTGGGTGTAACCACATTAAAAAACTTGTGACGTATATTCTCGCAGTTAGGCCGCAAGGGAATATTGCGCTCTCTTTGAGGTGTCTTAGGCTGCGTTCGTAAACAGATCCTGCCACCTCAAGGAGGTAGCTCAGATCTCAGCTCTGGGAGCTCAAATGCTTCAACTAAAAAAAACGCTCAACAGAGCTTGGGCACCTCCGTCGCTAGGTTCTGCCACCTGCCGGCGCCCGCTATGCATGCTAATGCTATGCATGGAGCTCTCGCCAGCTACGTATCAGAACTCCGAGGTGCAGAGCTGCCTCTCAGATTGCCACAGATCTGCGGGATCTACTAACAAAAACACTCGAGAGGTGGTGGGAGCTAGATCTGTGGCAGGCGCACAGTACGTAAACAGTAGGCTATCTCCTTTACTGAGAATGTCAGATCAATGCGCGCTACAGTTGCGACTGGGTGAAGACTGCAGAACTAAATAATATATCTATATTTATATATATTTCTATAATTATATATAGCCTCATTATATAATTATATATATTTATATAATATTTCTCTATGTATAAATATGTTTGTATTATAGTGTTAATGTTGTGTTATATTTGTGTACAGTAACGTATTATTCACATGACGCGTAAATTTAACGCGCGTCAACGTGCGTCGATGCGCGTAACAAAGTTGGAACAATGTAAACAAATGGAGCCGTTCACATGGTTTTTGAAAATTACATGTGAACGGCTCCATTTGTTTACATTGTTCCAGCTTTGTTACGCGCGTCAAATTTACGCGTCATGTGAATAATGCGTAACATTTGACTATCATTTCTAATTGTATCAACTGATGCAATAACCTAAGCCGATATGCATTGTTGTATATTGTGATTGTAGGACGAAAGAAATGAATAAATATATTTTCAATTTATTCCCGCGTGGGCTAATTGCCAAAGGTTTACGTCACAAGTTTTTACGCGGAGTGTACCGTGGCAATAAGATAGCAAGCGCAGTATACTAACACATGTACATGTTTATCACAGGAAAACCCAGCTGTACTTCCCACCGTAGAGCTAACGGACACAGACTCCAAATACGGGACCTACCTCAACACCAGCATAGAGAACGGAGTTGCCATGAACAAGAGCCACGCCTTCTTGCTGCGACATGGCTACAGAGTTAGGTTTGGCAAGCAGTGGAACATCTGGAGGTGAGAGTTCAACATCACAAATATTTAAGACAGTTGTGACACACTTGGAGGGGAAATAGTCAAAATCACAACTATATTGTAGCATTTAATGTTTCTATTATATTTATATACATTAAGGTACTAATTTAACATTGTAGAAGCTTCTTGTTAGTGTGTTTGTGAGAAAACTACTGCACTGAGGTCACAAATATTTAAATGTGGAATACTAGACATACTTTTACGTGTTTTAAGACAGTAAAATGTACTAATTTAACATTGTAGAAGCCTCTTGTTAGTGTGTTTGTGAGAAAACTACTGCACTGAGGTCACAAATATTTAAATGTTACTTTCAGGTTGCAGTATCGACCCCTGGTGGTGCTCGTGGTGAACATGGAGGGTGACCCCAGAAGTTTGAAGGTCAGGGATAATGTCCTCAAGCTTGGAGGTCATGTGGTGACCTCTTGGTCGTCCAAGGTCACGCATGTTACTATGCCATCAATCAAGATGACGGTCAAGGTGGGTGGTTTAATTTAGCAAGTTAACATTAACTTGTATACTACTAATGAATGTAATCAATATTGATTGATGTTAGCAGCTTCAGTAGCCAGTTCAATGTAATCAGCTCGTCACCAGGATTAATTCAAAAATACAAGAAAAAAGAAAGAAAAACTGGCTAAAAACGAAAAAAAAAAGAAAAAAAAAGCAATATTTATATCATATTGATTAAATTTACTCAGTGGAATTTCATCTCATTCTTTGTTTTCTCTCTCTCTCTCTGTTTTTCTTTTCTTTTCTTTTTTTTTTTTTTTTTTTTTTTTTTTTTTTTTCTTTTCTTTTTTTTTTTTTTTTTTTTTTGCTGACTTGGCCCACGGTGGCCCACTTTTGCCACGGCCCATCGAGAAATCCTTGAAATCTCGGCGCCCAATCCGTCCATGCATTACGGCCTAGTGTAACCATGCATTATTTACCTTTGGAAAAACACAAAAGCCATAACGTTTTTTATTTCATCTTATCACCGTACTTCAGAGAGAGAGAGAGAGAGAGAATGCAAATAAACTGTACATGAAAATTTAACCCAACCCCTTTATGGAAAGCAATCTTTCACAAAATAAATAAATAAATAGACTAATAAGCTCATAAATAGAAATAATAATAAATAAATAAACAAACAAATAAATGAATAAATGAATAAATAAATAAACGAATGAACTCATAAATAAGAATAATAAATAAATAAAGTAATGCAAAGAGCGCACAGTTTATGCTTATAATATTTACTTTGAAAGCACCGAGCGTTTCGTAAGATTAGTTCATTCCAAAAAAAACTTTCAAACTTTTTCCCATAGATTTAGCAACGCGCAACGGTGCAACAGCTCCGCGCAATATTGGTTGCGCCCCACTCTGAATATTCTGAGATATGAAATGAGGGGAACGTTTCCCCTGACTTGTTTTAGTGTGACTCATAACTGCTAAGACATTTTCTTAACACCCTCAAAACACCACGAAAGAAAAATAATAAAAATTATTGTGATACATATTTTTACTGCTCTCATTATAGTCTACATAATGAACGTATAAAAAATAGGGTAAATAGGTAGCATTTACTAGTCCTTTAACTACCATAGCTGATTGTCATTTTAGGGGCAATTAAGAACAGGGCTTTTATGAACAGCATTACTGTTTTATTTGCTATATACAAAAAAAAGTACTGTACATTCTTAATTGTTATTTATTTTTTTTTTTTTTATGATTTAAGATAGAAATAAACTTAAAATATCACAATACAATTTTTATGTCATAATTATATTTGTTTGTGTGTGTTTTTTTTATTTTTGTCATTAAAATTGTGAATAATTGATTGTCATTTTAGTAGAAGGAATTAACAGGGCTTATATGTTTGTTAATTGCATTTTAATCCCAATAAATTACTAATACGTTCTCTTTAGATTTGCTTTGTGTAAAGTTGTGCACCTCACACACACAAATGTATTTGAATAATGTGGCGAACTTTGATGTTCCAGACTGCTGTTTATGTGAAGTTTCTGTGCTGGGAGAGTGTAAAGACCACGGCAGACCTTTCAGATTGTTTAGCACTCCAGTAAGTATGTATAGCGTGTATTTATATCTATCTAGCTATGTTAGTCAACACTAATAGTCTAGTCGTCTGCTAGCAATCTAAAGTCTTCGTAATTGCAACAGTTTTTTAATAGGTTAAAAAAAAAAAAAAAAAAAAAAAAAAAAAAAAAAAAAAAAACTTTAATTTTAAATTGTTGAAATTTGACTAATACTTTTTATAGGAGGGTCTTGATGGTTATGTTTGACTTTCAGCTTTGTCGCACCAAGACGACTGAGGCGTCGCCTGCAGAGAACCTTCAGTCTCCCAACATCTCCAGCCAGGGGTAGAAGTGAGGGGGGACTTAAGGGGACCTGTCCCCGCAAAAGAATTTTGAATTAACATTGGGCTTATGGAACTTCCCCTCTTTGTCCCCTCAAAGTCCCTGCATAAGAGTCAAAGCCACTTCTACCCCTGTCTCCAGCACACAACGTCGTTCATCTCGTACCAACTTGGCCAAGGCATTCAACCAGGCTGAGCAGCCTGAACCTGAGGTTCAACCTGAGCAGATCAACCCTGAACCTGACAACCAACTTGTGTTGCGCAAGGTGAGACAGACAGTATGGTACAGTGTTGTACAATACTGTACTGTATGTACACACACTATTATGTATGTACGTACATACAGTATTGTACTTTACGCTCTCGATTTTATGAAATCGCAAGGGACCTAAAAAATGGTAATTTCACTAAATTGAGAGTTAACTGTATATGCAACTCACAACAAAACCTAACCCATTTCTCCTTGTGCTATTGTGAGGTATGAAAACTGCATTAAAACAAAATACTGCATACACGATGAGGACACAACTTGATCCAAAGTTATGTTTCTCATTTGTTTTTTCTTGAACATATTTAAAAATAATAGCACATAAGATATTTTCACACATAAACATATGGTCAGGTAGTTCACTCCTGAGCATATAACATTGAACTAATAGGTACAGTGATTAGAACACGTCAACAAATCACATTTGCTATATCGTAACTGTTGTAATATTTAACATTTATTTATTAACACTTTGCTGTTTTGTTTGCAGAGTGTACTGGAGCGCGAGGCTCGTATTGTCCTGACCAAGTTTGATCCCTCAAAACCAATCAACCCAGCACGCTGGCCCATGGCTGACGAAGTGTCAGTGTCTCTCCGAGGCAGCCCCATCGTCGCTCCTGCCTCGAGCACTGCCAGCACAGTCAACCTCAACATTCCACTGCAGAATGGCAAGGTAGGCAGAATATTGTCAAGTCCAGTCTTCCTGGGGCAATTCTTAATTATAAAATAAAAAGGAAACCAGCAGTAGTCTTACATAATAGTGAAGAAAATAAATTTAAGAAAGCAAAAAACCTCGTGCTTAACGACGCCCAAAGATCGATGTCCAAACAAAATGGTTTCAAATTTCGTTTAAATTTGTTTTTCAGGTACTTGCGATCCTGCCTAAACCAATGGGGCATGTGTCCCACTTGCCAGAGATGAGTGAGGAATTCTTGGAGCTGAACACCATTGAGGCCAACATTGGCATTGTGAAGCGACTGTGTCTGCAGCAGCGCACAATGCCTGCTCTCACACCCAGGGCCAGGAACTAGCCTCACTCAGCCTGCTCTCACACCCAGGGCCAGGAACTAGCCTCACTCAGCCTGCTCTCACACCCAGGGCCAGGAACTAGCCTCACTCACACCCTGGGCCAGGAACTAGCCTCACTCAGCCTGTTCTCACACCCAGCGGGAGAGCTAAACTATTTCCTTGCCTATTGTAGGATACATCTGAACTATTTCCTTGCCTAATTATTACTACGATCATTATTATTTCTTTGTTAAACAAAGCATGCAGACTGTGTAATTATTAAAAGTTAAGTGTTTTAGTTTAATTGTTATTTTTAAGTCATTAAAAACTCACTAAACGTCTTTCATTCATCTTTTTACTTGTACGTCATCTTAATTGTATCAAACTAATTTTAATTTAATATATTATATTGACATCTGTATTGACATCCACTGATTTCTTTTTGTATTTTTAATAATTTCATGTTGAGGTTTATTGAAAAGTAACAAATTTGTAATATTAAATAAAAATGAACATGAAAATTAATATTGGGGGGATGGGTTATATTGTGAATATACTGTATATAAAAAAACACGTAAAATTCACAACTTTTGTCTTTCTCGCCTTTTATTATTATTATATTATAATTCACTCCAATTTGATAATAGCAACATTTTGTGTTTTATTTGTATTCTATTTCCTTGATCCATTCCATGTTAATAATGTGCATACATAAAACTTGTGAATATGTTCTCGTAATGTTTAAAAATTTGTTTTTTTATATCTTAAGTAATAATTACGTTTAAAAAAAAATATTAGAAAATAGTTGGTAGAGATTAGAGCACGTTGAATTGAAAATTAATAAAACGCGAAAATTCTCTAATTTAAATAGTAAATTGGGACTAGGGATGCAAATTATTCTAGCTATTATTATTGCGCTATATAAAAATAGTCGTTAAAAGGGATGAGGGGTATAGTGTCAATGTAAAATACGATATACCTAACATCTCATGTTCTCACATTACATCAAAGGCACAACATTATAAAACAGCATCAGACTTACTCTTGGCCTTAGACCGGTTTCGTCCTTTACCTAGGACTCATCAGTAAGGCTCGGCAGAGAGCTCTGTACAGCTAGAGATGGCTCACACCACATCTGCTAACTGACTGAGCTGAGGAAGCAAGTGGCAGCCGCGTTTTTATACGCGATGCCGCCGCAGCTGCTCGCGCTGATTGGTTGAACAATCGCGCGCGCAAACCCGGCTTGCTATTTAAAACCTCTCACCCTCACACTGTAATATAATATTGTGCACTAAGAGGGATGCAAGACTGGCTGCCAGCAAGCCAAAGATAAAAGTACTTTGTTGAAGCAGTAGAGAAGTCCCCTGTAAGTTAGGCAACTTGTTGAGCATTGATGCACGACAAGTTGCCTCGATCGCAGGATACTCTAAAACTGAACAACTTCACACCCCGCTAACTTAACAAATAAGGGCTGAAATTAAAAATGAACCTCAGATTTGTACTCTACGTACCTTTATTAGTAATAAATCACGTCTAACTCAATTTTTTCAAAATTTTACATAAATTGTTTTTCATTAATAACTTGTAAACCAAGGGGTTAATTGAAGATTTAAGGGCAGTTCTGTAATCAGCAGTTCAAGGGCTTTCTAACAATGTGCATGTCCATGGGTTTCTTGACAAAAAATATTTCAGCCAAAAAAACAAAGAAGGGGTTAGCCTTGCTTGTTTTTGTGACCTTGAAACTTTCGGACGCGAATCCTAATAACATGCACATCATTGGAAAGCTCTTGATCTTCTGATCACAGAACTGCCCTTTAAGTCCTCGAATTTTAATTTACAAGGGAGGAATTTGTATATATATATATTGAAAAGTGAAAAGCTAGGAAATTGCGAATCTTTGCAAAACAACACGATAGTTCAGTGGCGTGTTCTCTAAAACAATGATTTTAGTTGTCACAACTTTGAATTTTTAATAATTAACTTAATTTTTACATTAATTAACAATTTGAACTTCGATCATTAAAGTCTCCATTGAATGCCTGCAAAACTCAAACCAAAATCACGATACTTTTCAACTCTCAATGTAATTAAATATCTGAGCCTTATTTTTATTAATAAAAATGCTGATAATTAAAAAAACTAGCTTTCTAAATTAAGAGCAATTAGGAGCCACTTACAAATATGACTAGAAATTTAATTTTGTCCTGGGTTACAAAATTTTCTATATTCTAAGCTCCGAATTAATTCTAATTCTGCAGAACTACCTCTTTATTATTATATATGCATTATATAATATTATACATATAATATATATATATGTATATATGTATACATATATATACATGTATACATACAATATCATGACGCTATAATCCCTTTCGGGGTAAGCCAACAACACAGATGTTTTATCCTGACCCAGTGATAGACCTCCACAATCCTATCCTGACATACTTCACTTGCTTCCGCCAGTTTCATACATTTCCTTTTGCATTTCATACTGCGTACATATATTCTTATTTTTCAAACATCTTCCAACCACCTCAGCCATGATGTTTTAGGCCTGCCTCTATCTCTCCTTCCATCCACTCTACTATGAAATACCTGCTTTGCTATTCTTTCATCACCCATTCTCTCAACATGACCAAACCACCGGACTTTAACATGAATGAAACCACCCTATTAAGATGCTGTACGTTCAAGTGCCAACACACGAGGAAGTGTAAAATATTGGCAACATCTGGTGACCAAAGATCTGCTTATAAGGCCAATTGTAGTTGCCCATTTTTATATTAATTAATACTTGTTATATCAACACCAAAATAAAAAAATTTAATAATAATAATAATAATTTGAAGTGTTTTTCTGTAAGTTGCACTTTTTATTTTATTCTGACAAAAGAAAGCAAGAAGTCAGGCATGATTTTGACGAGGTGCGTGAATAAGTCTAATTAATGCTTGCAGTTTCATTGTAGGTCCGCAAACCTATAGTTTGAATTGAATGGTCATATAATATTCTATAATTCTAGGTACGGAGTACAACAGTAATAAAGATGTGGTTTAAAGTCCATATATGTCACATGAATGTTTCTTTTTCTTTTTTTTTTTTTTTTTTTTAAACAAAAAAACTATGTAATGTATTTTTTCTTTCTTTCATTTTCAAGCATCTTTCAACCACTTCACAGATCACAATGTTTTAGGCCTTTTCCTTACCTCCCATCCACTGTTATGAAAAACTAATGAGAAAACTTAAAAATAATAATAATAAAGGGGGGAGTAATTTTATTTAATGTTCTAAAAGAGGACCTTGTCCTAAATCGATTGATTTTTGAATTATTTATTTTGAGTCTATTGAGTATTTATAATTAATTTTTGAAAATAAAAAAAATGATGTCATGGTCGGTAACGTATGCATGTGAGCATAGGACAAAGTTACACACCTTGACGTCATTTTGCCACTTTCAAAAATTAATTAAAATTATTTAATAAACTCAAAAATTAGAAATTCATATGTCTATTAATTCATGACAATGTTCTCTTTTAGAATGTGCAATAAAAGTACTCAAGTGCAGTAAAGTACCCCCCCCCCCCCCCCCCCCCCCCATTGTGCAGTCTTCTCATCATTCATCCTTTTCATAAAGTAAAATTCAAATATTCAACGCACCAACTTTGAAGACCATCGTGTATTAAACCAATTACTTATTTAATTAAGATAAATTAATTTCAGACATGTAGGATTTAACACAATAAGTAAATACAGAAGTTAACGTCCCTTAGTTTGTATAATAATGTATTTTTTGGTTTACTCCCAGTCATACAAAAATAATCAAGTATAAACAATAAAAAGTCCATTAATATGTAACTAAAATGCAAAAACTATTTTGCATTAAACAAAATTGTTAGTTAATTTTATAATTCTAGAATCACAAGTTTTGAATGGCAAAACAAATCAAAATAATTTTGAAAACAAATACTTTTACAAAAGCTGCATTATGCAGCTAGGTATGTCAAAATCTAAAATAAAGCTAGAGAATATTATTATGCAAATTTTAACAGTCTTATATGTATATACATTTATAGACATCAATATAAGTACAAAATATACCAGAAGAAAATAAAAAGTTATCAGTATTTTTGGTAACTTGGAAAGTTATGTTGAGTGACATTTTAACTGGGGGCTTCAAAAAAATAAATTAATAATAATAAAGTACTTATACCCTGGGCACCCTGGCATATAAAATAGGCAATACAAACTTGCATGCAAAAACTGCTTTAAAAATTTTTTTTTTTTTCATGCAGCTTTCCTAAAAATGTATCTAATTTTGGACCAATGGAGCTTATCGGTTTATCAAGCTGGAAAATGTGAGGAAGGCTAAGGGTCCCCTAATTTAATATTACTGTTAAAAGAGGAAAAACACACTTTTTGTGATTTGGGAAAAAACTACTCCACCGATTCTGAAGATATTTAAATGAGAAATACTAGACATACTTTTACGTATTTTAAGTTGAAGACAAAAATTTTTAAGGATTTTTTAAAACTGATAGTGATGACCTCCATTGAAGGGAAAACTGAGCCATAAATGCCACTATGTGAGAAGGCCTAAGAGTTGAGCCACAGTCTTATAGGAATTATGTCCCAAGCAACAGTTCTTATTCAGTTAACATATGTCACCCATACTTGATTGACAATTAAAAACAAATAACAAAAATTTGAAAAGCATTTCTTTAGTATTTATATTTGTCAGCAAAAAAGAGGGTATATAAGCTATACTAAAATGACCACTGTCCCATAATTATATTTATACAATTTTTTCCCCTTTAATAGAAAAATAAAATAATAATTTTTCCCCACATTGAAAAGTTACATAAAAACATTTTTAGCATCCAACAGCAATAAAAAAAACTATTTTTGGAAAATAGCACTATAACAATTTAATGAAATCCCCCCCCCCCCCCCCCCTAACATAAATAAGAGAGCCATTAAGTATAGACATGTAATATATAAATTATTATTTACAAATTAAAGATTAACAACAATGGCTAAAAAAATAAAAAATAAAAAAATAAATAGGAACAAAAATTATTAAAATTAAATTGGTGTTCATATAATCCAATGGTAAAAACTGCTGTCATAATATAATAAAATTACAATGTTTTTAAAGCACATAAGGGACAATTAACAAGAATTTTGTCCATTACTTATATATTAATTATAGGTATTATTTGCAGCATTTTGGTCGGAATATTTAGATATTATTTTTACAGAAAAAAAAATTGATAATAAAATTTATAAGCTACTTTTTGATATAGAAAGATGATTAATTATGTTTGGTGGATATTATGGAAATATATCATACACACACAACTGGTATTTTTGCACCCACCCTCTTTTTCCCCAGTCCACGGATTATAGCAAACAGATGCTATTTTATAATTTTAAAATATTGTGCTCATTTCCCATGCCTTCTTCAACCCCTAACCTCACACAAAACTGCACTGCATGAGTAGAGATGTACTTCCACATGTTCCTACATTGTATGCACATTTTTCCTGCTAGCACTGTTGTCTGATGCTAGAGAACTTTAACAGAGAAGTGCCATCTCCATTTTTTAGACAGCTCCGCATATCGATGCTTCCGTGTCAAAAGAGAGTATCTACATTTTCCACCAGAATGGCGATTGGAGCATCTGCACTTTCCATGCAGCTCTGTGTGTGGACTAGCAGCTATTTACTTAACATTGCAGATGCTCCATGGCGGAGAGTGCAGATGCTCCACTTTCCATGCAGCTCTGTGTGTGGACTAGCAGCTATTTACTTAACATTGCAGATGCTCCATGGCGGAGAGTGCAGATGCTCCACTTTCCATGCAGCTCTGTGTGTGGACTAGCAGCTATTTACTTAACATTGCAGATGCTCCATGGCGGAGAGTGCAGATGCTCCACTTTCCATGCAGCTCTGTGTGTGGACTAGCAGCTATTTACTTAACATTGCAGATGCTCCATGGCGGAGAGTGCAGATGCTCCACTCGCCTCACTGGTGGAAAGTTTAGACGCGGTGCAGCCACATATTATGCATATGTGGTTAGTATCCCATATATATCAGGCACTAAACCTACAACAATTTAGTTCAAGGCACCAATAACAATCCAGAAGAGGCACCAATCAGACAGGTATTCTATGAAAGAGCATTCTTATAGCGCATTTACTCTGTCACCTCAGAATGGTCTCTTCTGGGGTTGTTATTGGTGCCTACAAATGTAGTGATGTAGACATACAGTTTTGCATATTTATACGGGACTGTTGATGAGCAATAAGAGATGGCACATCTCTGTTAAAGTTATCTACCTGGTGCTACAATTCATATATATTGTATATTCTTATCCATTTTAAATTCATTATTATAATAATACATTTAAATATGGTACCTTGTTAGCCTTGAGCATGGATCTTCTTTAAATTCAATTGACTGCTAATGTTTACTTAAAATGACGGAAAAGGAAGTGCCAGAAGAGGAAACGTCATGATGGTAAAAGTGGGAGAAAACTTCGCGCTAGCACCACCTGCCACATTACGATCACATGGTTTCCTTTTCCGGCATTTCCTTTTCCTGTTGTTAGAGTAAACATAAGTGGTCAATAACACATAATTTTACTCACAGTTTGCTATGCTTTTCAAAACAATAAATAATATCCTTCTTAATAATGATAAAAATCAACATAGCAACCAAATGTTACAATAAATTTTAATCTTCCATAAAAAATATTTTATATTCATAAGTCATGTTTACAATATACAATTTTAATGTAATAAATTGATTAATTTATGTGAACAGACCTTTAATGATATAATGTGTTAAAGCTGCTTTCAATACCACGTACACCACGTACAATGTGGAAAATAAGTTGATTAGCTTACTGGGAGGAAGAACATTAAATTGCAAGTTGCAGCATCACCGATACTATACGATACATCACACAGTAAGAAAGTTATCCTGATAAAGCAATGCTAACAAAGGGAAGAACACGACATCAAAAGTTGCCAGGCAGTTTGTAGGATCTCTCACAGATTTGAGGGCTTGTTCCAGGGCAGATTTTAACTCAGGACTTAGTTTTGTAGAACTGAGAGCTTCTAAGGAGCCAACTGCTTGCAAAGCTGCGCTGCTTGGTGCTGGTGGTTCTAAAGTCTCGCTCCTGTTGATATCATAACAGTTTTAATTTTTAATCCATTATAAAATTAAAAAATAAAAATAATATTAGGAAAAAAAAGTGAGAAAGTAATAATCACAAAGATTGTCTAATTTATGTATGGTTAATTGGGACATGCATATCGCCCACACTCCCCCCCCCCCCCCCTTCTCAGCTTTATTTTTATATATTAAATGTCATTTAAATTGCATGTTTTGCAATCTAATTCGTGAGTTTGAAGGCAAGTAATGAGAGATTTACAGCAAAATGTCTTTGAACACAAATCCCTTATTTAAAAAACTGTTTCACCTAAAAATCTCTCCAGTTACTTCATACGGCATTGAAATTTTCTGGTCATATATGTCTATAACAGATTTTAAAAATTTAGAATCTGTAAAGTCTCGGTACTTAAAACGGGTACTTTGCTTGTCTAAATTTACGTCATCAAGGCTGGTTTATGAGCTAGCAGGGGAGGAGTTGTTTGTAACGGAACTGCAAGTGAAATAAATTGTTAAAAACTGATAATTATATTAAATTTGTTAAGGATAGATTAAGTAAAACTGAAGATATCAGCCTGGCCTTCTATAATACCCCTGCATTTAATATTAATGGGTGGAAAGGCCCAAACTGTACAGACAGGCATGTTTTTACCCGTTATGCGGTGCATGGTTTCCACCATGTAATTTGTCAGATTAAGGAATATCACGAGTGTAGTGATAAATGTGTATGTTTGTTATGTGGTGGCCTATGTACTAGGTACCACTTACTTCAGTGTCCATCTCGGACCCTATCATTAAGTCAATATGCAAAAAAAAAAAATGTAGACTTGTAGAATGAAATGTAAATATATATGTATAAGTACACCATTGGTGTTTAATAAATGAAATAATTAAGTTTTTTTTTTTTTTTTTTTTTTTTTTTTTTTTTTTTTTTTTAACGTGCTTTGTGTGAACCTATCATAATAACAGACTATGTTTTACTCACTGCATAATAAATACTGTAAAATGACACAATGTAACTGCTGAAATAATAAAATATAAAATAAGGAGTGAACAACAAAGGCCAAGGAGTAATCTCCCCCTAAGTTTTATGTCTCTCCCCTGGTTTCATCTCAAATAGCTGCTGATATGAAGACAGTAATACTCACAAACAGGATGAGCTGATATCATTGATGGCTCCAGGAGCATCACTGCTCAGTCTTACATGTCGCTTGTCTCCATCACCTGATGTAGGTAGTTGTACCAACAAGAAGGCGGATAGCGTGCGAGCCAGGAGACGTAACCTTACAAGTAAATGACAATTCAATAAGGTACTACTATCATTTATCGTATTTCTTACTTGATGTTTCATCAATTTTATTTCATTATTTGGAGCACAGGAGGTATTTTTCACAATTATAAATCAATCATCTTACGTCAAAATGAAGCTTCTACACTTTCAAAAACTTGTACAATCTATATCAATTTGTGGCTACCTGGAGTACCACACACCTGTTTCATATAGCAGAAGCTCATGCAGGTAGCCGTGACTTTGTAAAGTGTAGATCATCTATTTTTTTGGACATTTTTAAAGCGTAGAAGATTCATTTTGACTTAAAATGATCCAAATATAATTAGGCCTAATATAAAAATATATTATATTTTTGTACCAACACAAGACAACAAACAATCCACTTACTTGATGGAAGCATGCTGTTGTTTTCTCAATCCTATAACTCCCAATAAGTGCCATCCTTTATCCTCCCCCACTGCAGTTAAACATTGTGCAAGTTGATTCAGTTTCAGCACTAGGGTTTGTTCCAATGTACCATCTTCCTCTATACATCTCTTACATAAAGCTAAACTTAAAGAGAATGCTAATTTCCATAACATGGGTAACTTGCATTCCACACTCTCAGAGATTTTAATCTGTGACATCCAATCAACCAAACTAGTTAACATAGTAAATTGATCAGATTTTTCACTTGGGTTTCTCTTAAGTAATAATGCATGTAAAGATAGAAGGTATCCTTCTTTAACTAAGACGTTTTCTAGTGGCTCCCAATTAGCTTGTGATTTAGGAGCTGGTACGGCAGGTTGTAATATGGATATTGCATATGCCCAACTGATGTTCGGAGCTGTAAAATATGAATAAACAACAATTTTTTTAGTTGCATGTATATTTCTATATTATTCTACTTTAAAGATACATAACATGTCAATGTGAAAGTTAAAATTTAGTGCCTACAAACTAGAAACTTTTTTTAAATTAAAAATAACAATTTTCAGAATATAATAAAAAAAATCTTAAATTTCAATTGAAAATGTTAGTAATGCTTGCTGGATATAAATCAGACAGAAAGGTTGTGAAGATAAGGTTCCTATGCTGTATTGACTATTTCCTCACCAAATAAGCTATATATATAGTCAGCCTCTTTGTTAAACATTAATGCAGTACATGCTGTAACATTTGATAAAAACAATGACTTTGGAACTTCTTTTGAAAGCAAAATTAAGGAAAATAAACCCTTGCAATTAAGGTGATGATATAGAAGAAAGGGGTAGAAGAAACCAGCAAGGGCCTTCGGGCCTTACCATAAGGATGATAGTCCCATAGTTTGATGGGACTAACCCATAAGGATTTTTTTTTTATCTCTCTGTGCTAGCAAGCTTATTGTCAAATTATGGGCTCTTCACTATGGTAATGCCCTTGCTGGTTTCCTTTATGTTTCGATACAATGTTTTAGATTCCACTGCTTGATTTCTTTCTTACCTGCTCTATCTCTAAAGAAGGCAGTGATAGTTTCCTCCAATAAAGATCCTATAGCTCTAGGGTCTGTGACACTCACTCCCAGTGTCCTCAACAATCCCAACACCACCACACTACGTCCACTGTGCTGTGAAACCCAGCTGCATATACCAGGCACCAAGATGGCGGCCAGAGGACCAGACACTGAGGTAGCAGAGAGAAGCTCACCTAGCAGGAGACCACTCTCTGATATCTGCTGACTACCAGCTGCAACAGAAATTTTAACATTTAAAACTACAACTCAATTAATATATATACATCCTATATATATATATATATATATATATATATATATATATATATATATATATATATATATATATATATATATATATATATATATATATATATATATATATATATATATATATATATATATATATATATATATATATATATATATATATATAGAAATATAATAAGAATGAGAAATATAACTAAGTTTTTATTTCATTTCTTTCATCCAAATAAAATTTTGTTATCAAATAAAAAATAATAATAATATAGCCTAACACTAAGACAGACAAAATTTAATAAGAAATCATTTTTATAAATTTATAAATATTTTAATTAACTGAAAACCATAACAGAAAATGATGTAAGTTATAATAATAAAAAAATATATGATATTATTCATACTAATAATGAACATCATAACCTGCGCATTAAACATTTTGACCTCGCTGCAGCGTGGCAATTATCAAAAAGCCACTCCGCAAACTGGCTAAAATGTATTTGCCAGTCCTCGATCTGGTCAAATTACAATGACCACGTCACGGAGTGGCATTTGTTAAAAACCACTCCGCGGTTTTTGCCGGATCTTGGCAAAAATGCATTGCCACGTCGCGACAAGGTCACTTATTTCGGCCAATGAGTGAATTCAGCAATGGTTGCCAACACATAATATATATATATATATATATATTGCTGAATTCACTCATTGGCCGAAATAAGTGACCTTGTCGCGACGTGGCAATGCATTTTTGCCAAGATCCGGCAAAAACCGCGGAGTGGTTTTTAACAAATGCCACTCCGTGACGTGGTCATTGTAATTTGACCAGATCGAGGACTGGCAAATACATTTTAGCCAGTTTGCGGAGTGGCTTTTTGATAATTGCCACGCTGCAGCGAGGTCAAAATGTTTAATGCGCAGGTTATGATGTTCATTATTAGTATGAATAATATCATATATTTTTTTATTATTATAACTTACATCATTTTCTGTTATGGTTTTCAGTTAATTAAAATATTTATAAATTTATAAAAATGATTTCTTATTAAATTTTGTCTGTCTTAGTGTTAGGCTATATTATTATTATTTTTTATTTGATAACAAAATTTTATTTGGATGAAAGAAATGAAATAAAAACTTAGTTATATTTCTCATTCTTATTATATTTCTCATGTTTCATATTATCTTAATATTTTCTTTGAATACATATAGGTGTAATTTAGACTTTAACCTGTGCGCACATCATCGTATAGTTTATAGTTATATTTTGTTAGTATTAAAACTTGATCAAGTTGAGCAGACGTGGTTGTATTTAGCTTGTATTTTGTAAAATTAGTGTTATTGACATAATTTTAATTAAGATCATCAAGTGTTCGCGAATATGTAAAACGAATTGCTTTAATATTAAAAGTAGCTTACGTGTTGTTTTCATGGTTCATTGTTATTATTACACTGTGCTTTTTTCAGTATAAATGTGCATTTCATTATATCAAAGGCCATACTGGTCTTTGATTATATTCACGTATATTATAAGTTTTTTTGGAAGTGAAGTTACCTACATTTCATTGGAAAATTCATTTACTTCGAAACAAAACAAAGACATTAAAAAAAAAAAAAAAAAAAAAAAAAAAAACGTAAGTATATTACCGCATAAAATATCGCACCAGAGAGGCAAAATTTACTGTAATTCATAAACAATAGTATTTAAATCATAATACTCTATTATTGCCGAATCTTACTTTGCTTTTTCTTGATTTTAATACCTTTTTATATTTACAAGATAATAACGTGGTGGCAAAAAAAAAAAAAAAAAAAAAAAAAAAAAAAAAAAAAAAAGTTAAACAGTTAAACAGTTAAAATTTAATAAGAAATTATTTTTATAAATTTATAAATATTTTAATTACCTGAAAACCATAACAGAAAATGATGTAAGTTATAATAATAAAAAAAATATAGGGGATGATATTATTCATACTAATAATGAACATCGTAACCTGCGCATTAAACATTTTGACCTCGCTGCAGCGTGGCAATTATCAAAAAGCCACTCCGCGAACTGGCTAAAATGTATTTGCCAGTCCTCAATCTGGTCAAATTACAATGACCACGTCACGGAGTGGCATTTGTTAAAAACCACTCCGCGACGTGGTCAAAATTACGATGCACAAGTGCCGGATCTAGGCAAAAATGCATTGCCACGCCGCGACGTGGTCACTTATTTCGGCCAATGAACGAATTCAGCAATAGTTGCCAACATATATATATATATATATATATATATATATATATATATATATATAATAGGCCTATATATATAGTGACTTAACCGTAACATATTCAATAAAGCAATTATTTACTTTACAAATTTTTAACTTATTTAGTAGTTACCTGCTTAGTAATATCAAATAACCCTGTAATTTTGTGGCTGATTTTATTGTAAAAGTAAAAGAAAGAATTTTTCAAAATTGGGTAAATGTTTGGCACATTACAGACATCTTTTTTTTTTTTTTTTTTTTTTTTTTTTTTTAATTTAGCGGTTAGGATCAATATTATTTATTTTCAATTTTTAGCAAATTGTAGCCCTTTACCCCCTAAATTAAAAGTTGATTAATAGTTTTAAATGACCCAGAATGTGTCAGATCAGCATAATTAAAATACCCTTCAATATTTCTAAATTACACAATGACATTAATACACACTTCTTCATGATAATTTATTACAAAACAGTGGCTGACAAAAGAGATCACCACTTACTATGTTGAATGACATTTTCTATGGAGTCCAACAAGGAGTAAACAGCGGCTACAAACATCTCTGGGTTCTTGCTTAGCATGTTCTTGTAGCGTGACGATGTAGAGATAAGAAGCTTGGAGCTAGCACGTATATAGGCAAGTCTCTTGCGTACAGTACTGGAGTGCAGTTGTTTACAGTCACCACTGAATCCTGAAAATATGACACAAACAACATTAGAAGTCAATTGGCAAAACTATTGCTGAAAATAAACCAATTCTTTCCCGATATTGAAGATAAATATATTTATATAATAAGTTTCATATTATACATTAAAGAAAAGGGTAGAATTACCAGCAAGGGTCTTACCACAGGAGAAGTTATATGGAGAGGTTGAAGTGGTACAGTTTTTTGTTATAAAAATGTTTATTTCATAACTGAGAGCTTTTGTCATATTTAATAACATTATCAATCAAGGAAGAGATTTACTTGGGCACATTACTGAGCAGTGCGTTGCACAAGACACTGCTCATAATATGGATTGATAAAATATGACAAAAGCTCCTAGTTAGTTATGAAATTAACTTTTTTATAACAAAACACTGTGCCACACGAGACTTTGACCTCTCCATAAAACTTCTACTGTGGTATGGTAAGACCCTTGCTGGTAATTCTATTCTTTTTTTTTATTATTATTGATCCTAACCGCGATGGTTTTTGCCTCAAATTGATAATATAAATTAAAGAAAATAGATTAACAATAATTTAATATAATTTTCAATATAACCTGTTAATGTATTTTCTTTCCTTTGATTTACAAAAATTCTTGCCCAAAGTTAAAAAGCACCAGAAAATTACATTTTGATAATGATTTTAATGAAGCTCACTCTAAATTGCCATTTATTACAATGTTGAGAAGATAAATTACTTTTGTATGATTAAATAACTTTTTCTGATGTTCTAGTTGTTGTGAAACATGCATGAACCACATATGCATACTTCTATATAAATAATTTACTGTACCTGCAATATGATGTAGTAAATGTAGCACTTGAACGTCAACTACATTAACCTCTGCACATCCAGGTAGTACGACCCTGGGGTCACATGACATGACAAACCAGTTGAGCACAAGGTCAAAGTTTGCAGCATCCACGAGATGCCATGCGAGGTGCTTGTGACAGTCCGAGATCAAGGTCCCGACCTTGGGGTCTTGTTTGACCTCTACGCTCAGTTTGACCAGAAGATGCATGAGACATACCAGGGTGCGGGGTAGGTACTCAGGGTGTACTTGACCAACCCAGCTCACCCAGTTTACTTGTACAAAGACTGTGCCAGTGAAACCATGGCAAAGAGGCAAGTACTGTTCTACAACCTGCAGGGAGAAAAAAATAATAAGTACAAATATATACTGGAACCTTAATTATTTCTACAATTATCTCTCAATTTTGTAAATTTCTTGAATTTGTGAAATGCTTCCAACAAGCTCACATTTTATTAGTAGAGTGGTTATTTTCTTCATCCTATGTTTGCAATTTCAAAAAAAAAAAAAAAAAAAAAAAATCACTTCTTTTGGAGAATGGGATATTAAAGAAAGAGATAGAGGAAACCAGCAAGGGCTACAGTGAATAGTCACATAGGTTAACAAAAATCTTGCTAGTACAGAGATTTAAAAAAAAAAAAAAAAAAAAAAGGATAGGTATAACTCTGTGCTAGCAAGATTTTCGTCAAATTAAGAACTTCTCTTAACTATGGTAAGGCGATTTCTGGTTTCCTCTTTTATATAATTAACCTAACCATGATAGTTTATTATTATTTTTTTATTATTATTTAATAATGTGGTTTAGAGGATATATTCATCTGTACTGTAATTACTTCCAAGTCTGTATTTTTGTAAAATTATATTTAAAAAAAAAAAAAAAAAATCTCATTGGCTGTTATTCTAATTATCCTCATTTTTATTTCTCAAATTTTTAGGTATATACGTACATACAAAAAATAAAAACGTTTTGCCTACCTTTATCATTGCATCTAGATCCTGTGGTCGGGGCCAAAATCTTTCCCATGGCAGCACACTCAAACTTGCATGAACAACTTCCAATACATGTTCTTTAACTGAAGCCATTGTGAAATGTGTGACATAAAACTGCCATACAAAACATAAGATACTTGAACATGCAGGTAGGGTATCTAATAAGAACTGTACGATATCCACGAAACAATCCGCCATACATTTTGCTAAACTTGCATCTAGTGCAGTCCATGGCAACAATACAGTCCTATCATCAGTCAACTGTTGTATCCAAGCTGCACTTTGTTGTCCAGTGTATGGTGTAAGCCAAGGTGAGAATAACTCACTTAGCACAGGCCACATTTGATCACATAACGTATCACCTAGAGCTCCTCTACCTTGCTGTAAGGTACCTATCACATGTGAGTGACCTATCATACCCATAAATAGACTAAGTGGTTCTATATAATGTCGATATTTAGGATAAAGTCCATGAAGTCCATATTGTAGTCTTTCTTTTGTAAAGTAAGAAGCTAATAAGGCAGCTGTCTCACGAACCTGCAAATAACAAATGAAACACTACTTATTTAAAATTTTGGTATAGGGAATCAAAAAAGTTCAGTTTGGAAGCCAAAAATAGGTAATAAAATACTCATCTTTTACTACAAAAGGTAGTAAAACATTATTATTTAAATGTAATATATTATAATTGTATAAAGATAAATTATAAAATTAATGCTCTTTTAATTTGAAAATGTGAAACAAAATGCAATAAATAGTTTGCAAAAGTGGGTTTATTCATTATGAAAAAATGAAGCAGCAGCAATATATTTTATATTATTATTTTCTTTTCAAGTTGAAATTTGTACTGAGGACTTCTGGATCTTATAGTATGTATGTTACTGTTCTTAAACCCAGTTCTATACTCCTAAAATGACCATCAACTTTGGTTATATTCAAATGGAATACGCATTTTTTGGTGCAAGAAAACAGGGTTTTTGAACAACACTAATGTTTTCTAGAATTCTTGTGAAAAAACTAAAAAATAATAATAATAAATAAATAAATAAATAAACAAACTGAACTTTAAGCTATGAGCATTTTTTTTTTTTTTTTTTTTTTTAAGTAATAGCTTTATTTTTACTGGGAGAAAAAGATACAGGCTACTATAATTTTGTATCATTTTTTTTTTTTTTTTTTTTTTTTTTTTTTTTACCTCCTGTGGTCCCAGTAATCTCTGTTGAGTAGCATACACTCTCAGTTGGTCTCTAGCTCTGATTCTCTGCTCACTCAAGCAGTCTAACACACACCACCATATGTCAAGTGACAAGGTCTGTCCCTCGGAACCTTTCAGTACCAGTTGCAACACCTCACCGTAGTGTTCAGGAAAGTCGTGGAGAGTGATGTAGCGTAAGTGACGGAGAAATGTCTGCAAAGTAAATTACAATATCATTCAGAGAGGATACACTTTTTTAATTATTTTTTGTTGCTCTTAAAAAGAGTCTGGACTGCATTAATAGTGGCATCTATTACTGATCAACCTCAGATGTGATGGATTTCTCTCTTTCCTCCCCCCCCCCCCCCCCCCCCAGAATAAGTTTGTATTGTTTGTATAGACCGGTTGCACTCATATTTAAGAGCTGCCATTTTGTTGGTTAGGAATACACAGTCCAGCATAGGAGAAACATCATTTTTATTTTTTTAACAGCAAACAAAGCTTCAAACCTCAATCAAAGTCTTATTTTTAGCTCCTAATAAGCTAGAAGAATGTGAGAAAAATGCTTACAGTCGAAATATACTTTTATTTTTGCGACAAATGAGGGAAAATGACGTTTCCCCTATGCTGGACAATGCATTTGGCACCACAAACATGGCGTCAAAGCGCAAGGATGTGAAAGGGGTCTATTGTCTTCAATAGCATGTATACCAAATTTCAAATTGATTTGTCTATCAGTTATGTGGCAAAAAAACATGGTGAGCCTAGGATGTCTTATGTTTCCCATGTTATTTTTTTTTTTCCACATAACTGATAGACAAATCAATTTGAAGTTTGGTATACATGCTATTGAAAACAATACAAACTTATGCTGAAAATTAAATTAAAAAAAAAAATCAAGTAAAAAAAAAGGTTCTGTCACGTCTGAGGTTAAACATCAAAACATTTGATGTTAAATAGAAACAAAACCCAATATTTGTCTTAGCACAGAAATACTGTTCAAAAAAATACATTTATTTGTACTGTACTAACATTTAAGAATTTGAGTTAAAAAAAACTCATCCAAATGCAACTATCGCCATGTGTATGCACTACAAATGAAGAGCAAAATGTGGCCAGCTCTCACCTCATGTAAGATTAGTCTCTCCTGTGGTGGCTCCCTAGTAGATGCTGCCAATGCCTCCCCGAGAGTCTCAATGAAATGAGATCTCTCTCTAAGCCTTGGTCTTGCTCTTGCCAACCACTGAGGTACGTCAAACTTGGAGAGAATGGCGAAGCTCGTGTCTGGGTTACTTTGAGAGCCTCGCACTACTCGTCGATACATTGAAAGGAAAATGGGTGTGGCAGCAAGTTGAGGACTGAAATGTGGACTGAGAAGACCATTCAGTTGTGGTTGTGTGAGAATGGAGGTGAGGAGGCGTTCACATTGAGTCTCATCACGGCTTATGAAAACCTAAAACATAATAGTTTCACTTTCAATTCATGTTACATGACTTTAACTTGAATTCCAGAGTAAACTGCATAAGAAAAAAAAAAAAAAGAAAAAAAAAGAAAAGAAAAGAAAAGAAAAGAAAAGAAAAGAAAAGAAAAGAAAAGAAAAGAAAAGAAAAGAAAAGAAAAGAAAAGAAAAGAAAAGAAAAGAAAAGAAAAGAAAAGAAAAGAAAAGAAAAGAAAAGAAAAGAAAAGAAAAGAAAAGAAAAGAAAAGAAAAGAAAAGAAAAGAAAAGAAAAGAAAAGAAAAGAAAAGAAAAGAAAAGAAAGAAAGAAGAGAGATACAGTACATAATAAAATGCTAAAAGACTTATGCAGAAAATTACTTTCCTCATTGAAGCACTGGAAAAGTTAAATGAAAGTTACTATCACATTGAGTCATCAATAGGATTAATAAAATATAAAAGCTAACCTGGCATGCTGATTTTGTGAATAAATTTGTCATCCTTTTATTACAGTAAATCAAGTCTTACAAGGCAATAAATCATCCCGAGTAGAACGCTAAGTATGACATTTCTATGATTTTTCAATGAAATTTCAATGAAATGTCCCATAACGATGACACAACTGCGATTTAATGAAGACAAAGTATGACAAAGTCACAAAAATAATTTTTTTAAAATGTCTAACAATGAAATTTCGATGACAAAAAGACGACATAACGACGACATGAAATTTTTTGTTTTTACAAAAATGAAATAAGTATGACAGCAAAAAATTATTGATGAAATAACGATGGCAGTTTTATTTTTCAAAAACCTAAATGCGACACAACGACGACAACGATTAAAATTCAATATGTATGAAATAACGATGACACGAAGAAATAATAATTTAAATTATTATTTCTTCGTGTCATCGTTATTTCATACATATTGAATTTTAATCGTTGTCATCGTTGTGTCGCATTTAGGTTTTTGAAAAATAAAACTGCCATCGTTATTTCATCAATAATTTTTTGCTGTCATACTTATTTCATTTTTGTAAAAACAAAAAATTTCATGTCGTCGTTATGTCGTCTTTAAGTCATCGAATTTTCGGTTTTAGCTGGTAGATTGATAGAAAAATATCATATTATATATATAATTAAATAATTAATCTATATTAATATAACGTGTTTGATTAAAATTACTATTGACATAATTATATATAGATTTTTTTTCCTATGTGCAAAAATGCATGCTAACGGTTTCGGAGTGTGTATTTTTCAATATTGTAAAAAAAAAAATAATTATTTTATATTATATTAGTTATTAATGTAATGAAATTTAATATTTTACTAAAAATTATGCCAATCTAAATCAGCTTTAAATATAGCCAATGTGCTTATTATTAACTCTATAAGCGTAACAAAAATTGTTAAATTGATTGAATTTTTATTGTTATATATTTCTTAACACGCGTACGATAAGGCAAATTAATTGCAAGCATTAAAAGAAAATTTAAAAATATATATTATAAATATGTTTCAAACAATTCAAAATTTAGTATTGCATAAATATATGGAAAGTATATAATAATTTAGTGCCAAAACTGACAATTATTATAATCACTTATATAGCTTTTTTTTTAATGCATAAAATAATGCATAAAAAATATTATTAAATATTGCAAATACATTGTTGCGTTTAATTAATATTCAATACAAGCAATATATTTGATAAATACATATTATGATTAGAATCCTGTACAAAATCTTTGTGGTAGTGCAATGTAATATAGTAGCTTTTTCCGGTGACTCTCAGACTTGAAAAAAAAATTTCAAAGTCAAGAATTAATACCTATTTTTTCGTTTGTTTCGGAGGTTTTGATACTTTTTAGGGCAGGTAATAAAAGTTTTAATTATTTATAAAATATGTAATTTACTACAAAAATGACGATTTATTGTGTTTTCTGACTTAGATTTGCATAAAAGTATTCACTTGATTACAAATTAATTAAGAAATCTGCAAAACAAGTTTCAAGTGAGACTTAAAAAATGCTGGGTTACTGAGTTTGGAAAGCTTTTTTATATAATATAATGCGAGCTACTCTACACAAAAGAAGAAAACTCCAACCCCGTATATAAAATTTCATGTTAGGCAGGTAGCATTTGGTATATAGGCACTAGATTTTATTAACAGGCAGGTCTCCGAGGTGGTCGCGCGGTGTACTTTGAAAGTTTGTCGTCGATATTTCATATTTTTACATTATTAAAATTATCCTGAAAATTTTTGTCATCTTTATTTCATACATATGTCATTGAAATTTCATCGATAATTTCTAGTAGTATAATTTTGTCGTCATTATTTCTCATTTATGTCATCGTTGTGTCATACTTATGTCATCGTTGTTTCATACTTACGTCATCGTTGTTTCATACTTATGTCATTGAAATTTCGTCGAAAATATTTTGCTCATTTTGCTAATATTTCTATTTTTTAACTCCATATAAATAACATGGGGCTAACGATGAAATGGGACACGTTTCATCGTTATTTCATCTTTGTGTCGCATTTATTTGTCATTCTTATTTCATCGTTGTGTCATCGTTAAAATTTTACTCGGGATCATAATAAAATTGTAAATTTGGCCTAAAACTTTAGTTTTAAATAACTTAAGACTGACCTGTCCCAAAATTTCCAGGCAAGATGTGAGAAGTTGTTTGGTAGGTGGATAGAAAGCCGCTTGTTCATTATACATGGAGACCAGATGGTAGAACAATGTGACCCCAGTGTCCTTGAACCTCTGATCAGTTGACCCTTGACCTGAGCAGGTAACCAGCTTGCTAACCAGGTTCTCAATATACACTGCAGCGCCACATACATTCTGTGGTGGGGTTTGTAGACTGCGAGACAATACACCCTTGTGTTCATTACGGTTTTGAGTCACTTGATGTTGCACACCTTCACTGAGTCGTGATTCAAGTACCTGTAAGCATTATAGTGAAAACATTTTAGAGGGAAATTTGTACACACATTTATAGCAGCTCTTAGAAATATACTACTGTCAAATATAAAAATACAAAATAATACACCCAGTCAATTAAAAAAAAAATATTGACTTTGCTTATGATGTCATGATGTCCTAGTAAGAAGAGGGCAAATTAGGGACAGGAAATAGCATTACACGTGGTTTGTTGTGATTCTATGGCCAATTACAGAGCACTTACATTGACTTTGCTTATGATGTCATGATGTCCTAGTAAGAGGGCAAATTAGGGACAGGAAATAGCATTACACGTGGTTTGTTGTGATTCTATGGCCAATTACACAGCACTTACATTGACTTTGCTTATGATGTCATGATGTCGTAGTAAGAGGAGGGCAAATTAGGCACAGGAAATAGCATTACACGTGGTTTGTTGTGATTCTATGGCCAATTACAGAGCACTTACATTGACTTTGCTTATGATGTCATGATGTCCTAGTAAGAAGAGGGCAAATTAGGGACAGAAAATAGCATTACACGTGGTTTGTTGTGATTCTATGGCCAATTACAGAGCACTTACATTGACTTTGCTTATGATGTCATGATGTCGTAGTAAGAGGAGGGCAAATTAGGGACAGAAAATAGCATTACACGTGGTTTGTTGTGATTCTATGGCCAATTACAGAGCACTTACATTGACTTTGCTTATGATGTCATGATGTCGTAGTAAGAGGAGGGCAAATTAGGGACAGAAAATAGCATTACACGTGATTTGTTGTGATTCTATGGCCAATTACAGAGCACTTACATTGACTTTGCTTATGATGTCATGATGTCGTAGTAAGAGGAGGGCAAATTAGGGACAGAAAATAGCATTACACGTGGTTTGTTGTGATTCTATGGCCAATTACAGAGCACTTACATTGACTTTGCTTATGATGTCATGATGTCCTAGTAAGAGGGCAAATTAGGGACAGGAAATAGCATTACACGTGGTTTGTTGTGATTCTATGGCCAATTACACAGCACTTACATTGACTTTGCTTATGATGTCATGATGTCGTAGTAAGAGGAGGGCAAATTAGGCACAGGAAATAGCATTACACGTGGTTTGTTGTGATTCTATGGCCAATTACAGAGCACTTACATTGACTTTGCTTATGATGTCATGATGTCCTAGTAAGAGGAGGGCAAATTAGGGACAGGAAATAGCATTACACGTGGTTTGTTGTGATTCTATGGCCAATTACAGAGCACTTACATTGACTTTGCTTATGATGTCATGATGTCGTAGTAAGAGGAGGGCAAATTAGGCACAGGAAATAGCATTACACGTGGTTTGTTGTGATTCTATGGCCAATTACAGAGCACTTACATTGACTTTGCTTATGATGTCATGATGTCGTAGTAAGAGGAGGGCAAATTAGGCACAGGAAATAGCATTACACGTGGTTTGTTGTGATTCTATGGCCAATTACACAGCACTTACAAGTTAGATACTGTACAATGGTGTGTTTCACATGAGTGGTTTCATTGCAATACTTTACACTGCAATTTACATGTTATTACATAACACTGCACTTTAAAATGCAGTTATTTCAAGAGTTAAAAGGATGATGCAACATTCACAGAAATATCAGGTGAATGCCCTTAAAATTGTGTAATTTTTCCTTCAAACACTACCAAAGTGATGTATCTTAAAATTGTGTAATTTTTCCTTCAAACACTACCAAAGTGATGTACCTTAAAATTGTGTAATTTTTCCTTCAAACGCTATAACCAAAGTGATGTACGTACCTTAATGGTAACTCTGAAAGGTCCTGCACATTCGCTTGCTGTTGATTTCTTCCTTGCTGAGGCCTCACATACTGCAGTCAAGGTCACCTTGAGCTCACACTCACGGTACAAAGTGGGTAACAACTCCAGTAAGGAACAGTCCAGGGCAGCTAACTCGGAGCTTCTCAGTGCATGAACCCTACAAGCAAAATTTATGACATTTATTATTACATTTATTATTACATTTATTATTACATTTATTACTGAAAATGAAGGCAGTAGTTCCATTTTATAAATAACTAAAATCACTATAGGTACACATAAAACTAAATAAATATAATACGTGCAAAACTTGAGTATGTTTTGTTTTTTTCTTGTTAAAAAATAAAGCATCACAATGTAGCTACATTAAAAATAATAATAATAAAAAAAAGGAGAAAAATAAATGACTTTGCCTCTGCAATTAACATTAATACACTTACAATTAGCTTCATTTGTTTATTT
Organism: Ecdyonurus torrentis; assembly: GCA_949318235.1. Taxonomy (NCBI): domain Eukaryota; kingdom Metazoa; phylum Arthropoda; class Insecta; order Ephemeroptera; family Heptageniidae; genus Ecdyonurus; species Ecdyonurus torrentis. Next base: position 140,999 of record OX439134.1, read on the forward strand.
ACTTATTGCTTCAGAGCAAAAATAATAATAAAAAAAAAATAAAAATGACCACCTAATGCATTTTAAGTATGAATGCACATTTTTAGGGCACGGTATCTGTAACTGTACATGTAATTTAAAAAGTTAAAAAATTCAAAAAAATAAAAAAAATAAAAACGTTTCTTTGAAATAATAGTCATCACTTTACATATTGCTGCATATGTAATTATGTATAGAACTTGCTGCTTGTTACTCACTGAGTGAACTCCTGCAAGGTATTGAAATGTTGCTCCAGGTTTGTAAGAGTGATTGTAGGATTGAGTAACTCCTCTCTTGCGAGATAAGGCACGATACAACGTAAGGGTCTGAGTGGAGGGGCTGTTACAGGCTTGTCGTACGATTGAAGTCTTTTCATCATTCTCTCCAGTGGACATGCTAGCTCATCACACTTTCCTGGCATGTGGAAACTGCCGTCAACATGTCTTAAAAATATATTATAATAATTATTATGCAATCAAATTATAAATTAAATTATAAATTAAATTATATTGCACAGTTAAATGAACTTCATTGAAACTGTAACCAGCAAAAATTAAAAGGGGAAAAATATAAAATCAAACAAGTTAACTGAAAAAAAAATTTCAATTCTTTCATTTTTATATTTTCCCTGAGTAAATGTTTAATTTTTATGCAACACTGATTGTATATTGCTAGAGACCGAAATTTTTGGTAAAATTGGTGGCTGCACACCTGCTAAATTGGTAAGTTGTTATTACGAGTTATTTACCTGCATCACAACTTACTGTCAGTTTACATTAATATGAATTCCAAGCTTTTTAGCAGTGAAGTACCAATGTTTTATAAACACACAGTAGATTGTGAAGCAAAAAGCGTAACTATAAAACTTGCAGGCATATTCATAATTTTCTCCAAAAAATCCAGTCTCTACTGATTGTATGAATAATTTAAATTTAGGTCATACATGCAATAAAAATTTTGTTCCATTTCAAAAAAAGCACAGAATTTTCTTAGTAATAAAATGTGAACTTTTAACAAATGCATCCTCATCATGAGCATCACATCAGCAGCATCTTGCATAAGAATTTAAACTTAAATCTTAAGGTTTGTAACAAAACAAGGCAACTTTTATATGTTTTCATAGTTAATCTGATTAAATATAGGAAATGTACACTCAACCTTCTCTAAATCTACTCATCAAAGTGATGACGCTTTCTTTAGAAAATTGTCAACATGCCATCAGCATGCCAACTGAAAAGACAGCAGAGTTGCCAGATTTAAGCTCGCGGAACACCTGCAGCTCCATTAGTGAAGGTTAAATCTGGTAACGCTGCTGTCACTTAAGATGACATGTTGACCATTTTCTAAAGATTGTGCGCTTCCCTTTGATGGGTGATTTTAGAATCGGAGAAGTGTACGACTAATAGCTCATGAGTGGCTTTTCATTACGATTTCATATAAATTTAGGATCAAATATTACGCTGTGTTAAATTTTAAGATTATATAACGGTTACAATCTCAGTTCACTTACAAGTTAATAACAATTAAAAGAATTGAAACATGTTTAGTATACCTGAAATGTTGCAGTTGCCAATCTCTAACAGCATCAATTTGTTTTTCATGAACTTCTTGAACATGTTTAGTACATACCTGAAATGTTGCAGTTGCCAATCTCTAACAGCATCAATTTGTTTTTCATGAACTTCTTGAAGGTCTACAAACTCCAACCAGGGACTCTATAAAGTTAAAATAAATCAGTCATAATTTTAAGACAATTAATTTTCAATGATCTTACCGTATCTCCAGCAAAGATCAAGGCAAGTTTATTAGGGTCATATTGAGGGGGTAAAGCTGGTAGGTATACATTTGGTTCTTGTAATCTTGGCTCTTCTAACCATAAGCTGTACGTGCGCAGCATTCTGTAAGAAATAACATACATTTTAAATTGAACTCTTGGACATTGCCAGAAATGTAAATAAAAATCAAATCCACATGAGAATTTTTTTGAATTTTAAGTGTTTATTTATTTTTTATAGGGAATATATTATTAGGATATAGGTATATATTTTTTGTGTTTTAAACTTTTTTCTTTATTATAAAAATTACAGCATTTATTCCTGCCAATAAACTTTAATTTTTGCATACCAAAGGCTTAAAAAAGATAATTAATTGAGAATTTTAAGCCCACACAATGTCAGTATTTTATAGGGTGCAAAACACAAAAGTAAGTTTTAAAATATTTAGAGGATAGGTATATTATGATAACTTCATATTTTTAATTACTTTGAAGCTCTGGCATGTAGTGAGCGATGTTGTGAAGATTCATCCTCAGTGGCTTCACCTGTGGAAGGCTCTGCCGCTCTCGCCTCGTACAGTTCTGCAGCGTCATACAATCGACGTCGTAACCGCTTTACGTAACTAACATTTACCAGACCTTCGAAGAATCTGTGGCAATAAAAATTAATTAAATTTTTTTATAGTGCTAATTTATTGTATTTTTTTTTTGTGTGTGACTTTAGTTTAAACCAACTTAAATGCATACCTGTATCCAACACAACCTTTATCAGGTCCCCCAGATCCTCCAGGTACCCTGGCCAGGTATAGAGAGAAGAACTTCTGCCAGAAGACAGGAAGCAAAGGGTGATCCAAACTTGTATCCAAAGCCTGTTGTGCCCAGCGATACAAAGCCAAATTTGACACAGGAACTGCGGGAACTTTAAGTGCACTTGATGCTTTCTGGAATCATCATTAAGAAGGGGTCATTCAATTAAAAAAGCTTCCTAGGGTTAAACATTATGGTGTACCTATAATAAACTATCACCATTTTATCCATTCATTAAAGCCATCGATCACATAAAACAGCATATATTTGTGTAACATTATATTGTTTCTGATGTCAGAAACAGTTAAAAATAAGTATGAACATATTATGGGTTATGGGTTGCATAATTTGAAATTTTCTGATCACTGTTACAGTGCGGTTTTTCAGACAAAGCAAAGTTATTTATGTGAGTTCCATCAATTTTGTTGTGTGATATAAATGCTTATGTTTTCTTCTGATCTATTCCTTTAAGATGATATAATATTTGACTTGCCTTCATTGCTTGCTCAAGTGTAAGTTTGCTTGGGTGTGACAGCTCCACTAAGAAGTGTCTCCACAACCCTGTCTGCATCTCATTCTCATTCTGCTCCACCTCAAGTACATACAGTGCTAACCAGGGAGCCTCAGGACATGCTGCTCGGGGGATGAGAGAGCTGCACCCTGACCCCAGCCAGCTCAACAAAGAAGACAACGCACCACCTGTTGACAAGAAAGGAAATAATTGCAGTAGGGATCAAATCAAGGTTTACTGTACATTCTTATAGGTGCAGCTTACATAATAAAATGTTATCTGAAAAGCATTCCTCGTGTCAGTTTATTGGAAACCCTCAACTTATTTTTTCAAATTGTGAGTGGATCACATTAAAATGGTTATTTTGTTTTGAACACTTTGATATTATATAGGTACATATAGCTTTCTTTGGTTATATACTAGCTGCACATGACCTTGATCATTTTTAATAGAACAATATAATAATTAATTACAAAACACAGGCCACGTTACTGTCTGTTTCATTATGTTGCACTCACGTTAATTTTAATTTTGCCGTTACCTATTTCACTTCAAGTTAAAAATATCATAAAGTTCATAATGTGCTGTGGATGTATAGTTCGGAGAAGCTAAGAATGCTTCAAGGTTATTTGAAAATCGATCAATTGATTATTTTTACTATACAATTTTGTACACCATTTTGGACAATTCTTCAAAATAGTTGACCTATCGCCTGATTACAATCTCGGGACTTTATGGATGTACTGTGTACACACGATTGTGATTATATATTTTATCATTTAAAAAATGGCGCTAAATTTCCAATGTTATTCTTATGAGAAAAACACGCGCTGGATTTAAGTGGTAAAATATATCATCTCAATCATGTGTACCGCATGGAAATAAAAAAAAAAAAAAGCTAGCACAACCATATATTGAATTGTAACAATAGAAGTGCAAGTTATTCATTTCATTATGGTACATGTACACCCCCCCCCCCCTAATTGCATATATTTGAAATATTTTACTATTTTCAATAGGTTTTAGTTAAATTCAAATATCAATATTAATTATTAAAAATTATCATTTGCAGTTTCATTTCGAATTTATTCTATTCAATAAAAAAATAAAAAACCTAATATGAAATGTATCGTTTTGATGTTTGGATAATATAAAAAAAAAGTGTTATAATATTCTGGTCACTATTATATAATACATAGTAAAAGTAAAGAAGCTTCTTGCTTGATATTGGTCTTCAAAAATGTATTTTGGTAATCACATTGCCTGAGGCTATAGATAAAGTAACAATGCAGTACAGCGTTGCTTTTGTAATCAGATACTCGGCAGTTTGCCTATATTGCAAGGTGTCACAAAGACAAGCGGACAGATTTTTCTGGGGGGAGTGTACTGTGCTGTTGTAGCTAATACAAAACAATATATATATATATATATATATATAGTGATATTTTACCTTGTTTGGCAACACCATTCCTGTAGAGGGCTTTAAGTTTATTAATAGCTGCTTGCCTCCCCGCAGGATGAAGGTACGACGCCCTCAGTACGATGTCCAACAAATGAGCCACACACGGCTCTCTTGTCCAGTCTGACACTGAGGTCAGTAGGTGTAGCCAGAGGTCAGTCAAGCAGTCAGGAGAGGTCACACCATATCTGTACATTCAACGTCAATTAAATCTTGCCATAGAGACATTTTAATGCATTTTCTAAGAATATTCCCATTAAGTATTTGTATATATTTAAGTGATATGTTAAGAGCAAGTATAATAAGAAATAAAACAGTAAGATAATTTTTAACTTATTTATATCAGAGTGATTTAAAAATGAAACTTATTTGCACATGCTAAAATTAAGTACAGTATGTAACTTTTATACAGTACAGTATGTACAATTGATTTTAGTTTTAATACAGGGAATAAATTTAATCAATTTAAGGAAAAAACCATCGCGGTTAGGATCAATGATAAAGAAAAGGATATAAAAACCAGCAAGGGCCTTACCACAGTAGAAGTTCTATGGAGAGGTCGAGGTCTTGCATGGCACAGTATAATGTTATAAAAGTTTCTTATGCAAGACCTCGACCTCTCCATAGAACTTCTACTGAAAATAAATAAACTGCTGAAATAAATTTAATAAAAATAATTACAGTATCTACTATTAAGCTGTATGAGGATTTAATGCACTTCTACAAAATATATATTTATTTGATAACAGCGTTAGAGAGAGGGGGGGGGGGGGGGGGTCCTTACCTTT
>OX439134.1:146555-191555 GCA_949318235.1 Ecdyonurus torrentis
AAGAGTACCATAGTGCACCATCACTAACCTTAATTACCAACAAAAATTATTAGTGATTTATCAAATAATTAAATGAAACAGGTACTCTCAGTCTGCAAAAAATTAAATTTTATAATTGTCTTTATTGATACTGTATTTCAAATTTATATTTCATATAATCTGTGGTTGAATTAAAAATGAAAAAAAAAATCTTTTAAGTTGCTTGTTTTGATAATATTGACCTTTTCAAATGGAAAATGTATTACCTATCACTTATTGCAATAAAGTCCATTTACTTTTAATAAAGTATTCTTTCTTACCTGTAGTCTTGCCAACATAGCAGGGTCAAACGTCACACTACAATTTCTAAAGATCTGCCATTTGTTCCGACACATACTGCACTGTATGTCTCACCATTCTACCCAGTCTCTTAGCAAATTGTCTATACCTTGGGGTATTATAAGTCTTTAATCCAGTCTTTAACATTTCAATCAACGTACTAGCAAACGCAAAACAATTGTAGTAAGCTTTTCTCAGAGACATTTTCACCAAAATAGAATTCTCTATTATCTCTATGTTGTATACCTAATACGTGTCTAAATATTGAATCTATCGGAATTTGATTTAAGATGGCAACTAGATCATTTTCAAGTAATGCCATCGGAGTTTCATCTTCATCTCCGTCAGAATCTAAAAATGTCCATTGATCTTCAAGACTTTTAAATTTATCTTCCACAAATTGTTCTCTTCCATGTATAGGTTGCATTAATACATGTAAAATAGCTACACAATGATCTAATAAGGCAGAACTTGTACTAGGATAACAATCTGTTAAGTTATCTAACGGAATTTGTATCAATGACACAGCCCATTTAGTAATACCCCCTGGAGATCTTAATATATGTTGCAGTAAGAATAAGTGATCTTTAGCAGTAGCAAGTCTAAGTAATATTGATGATAATTTTAATAACCAGTCTTTTGAATCATTAATAAATTGTTCATCTTTAATTTGACGTCTTTGGAACATAAATAATATACTAATACATATACATAATTCTATTTTATCTGTATTACTTGTAGGATATAATTGTACTGGTGTATTATGTGGTACTTTAGAATAATAACTTAATATTTCTTGTATGTAGTGCTCAATTTGTAGTCTTAGGACTTCAGAACTATATGCGTGAAGTGTGTATACTTCATTTACGAGATCTCGTATTGCAGACAAGTTACGACTAACTAGGTTTAATGTTTGTTGGTTGATTGTTGTGACTGGGTATTTGTGAGAAGCAGATACAGTATTGTTGTCTTGACATTTACCACTCTCTGAAACAAATAATAAGAACAATGTTTGAGAGAGAGAGAATATTTAGCAATACTGTACCAGATAAAATAATAAAGAAAATGCAGAGCTAGTGCTTCTAAAATAAAAAAAATAAAATAAAAAAAAAAGCTTAAAAGAATAATTATTCATATCGATACTGTTGGGGCTAAAACACACTTTTACTTTTAGCGGGTTTGGTTCATGCTTCTACGTTTATCATGATAGCTATAAAAACACGCATCCACATTTATCGTGACAGCAGGTAAAAAACACTTCTGCACCTGTTTTCCTATGAAGAAGTGTTTTTTACCTGCTGTCCCGATAAATATCGGTGCATGCTTTTATGGCTACCCTGATCAACGTAGATGCATGAAAGTAAGCAAACCCGCTAAAAGTAGAAGTGTGGTTTAGCCGCAACAGCATTGATATATAAACTAGACCCTGAAAAGCAGCAGAGGGTTTTATATGGTAATGTAAGTAGATGACTTATGTAATCCATAGAGGATTCCCGCTCAAAAATTTTGACGTGTATTGAGGGTCAAAATTATATTGATCACACGGGGAACAAAATAGAACTTCCAGGATAAAGTATATCAAAAAGTAACAAAAAAATGACTAATGACATTCTCTGTTAAGCCATCTACTTATGTTAAAGTACTTTACCTGTAATTGTAGCCTCCTGAGTGGACCAAATTTGCTCCTGGTTATCCTTATATTCCTTATTCAAATTATCAATATCTAACTGGGCTGATATCAATTTATTTCTACTTCTTAGATATGTTGATAACATCTCATATAATTTATGATTTTGAAGACTTTTCTGACTCTCAATAAATTCCTTGAGGTATACTTGCGTGAAATCAATCTCATGATTATGATATAAGGATGATAATTGACTTTCAGTAAATGGTTGAATTGTTTTCAAAATTTCCTCATTTAAACAAGCAAGTTTAGCAGTGAAAACTCTTTGTCTAGGATGATATTCAGGGACATTCTCTGAACTTATATCAGGTGCTGTAGCAATTATTTCAGGTTGTATCTGTATTGATTCTGACGGTGGGGCTGTTTCAGGGGTATTTACAATTTCAGATGTTTCAAGGGATGGTTGTTCTAAAGTATGAATTAATTTTTGTAAGTCTTTATAAGGATTTATATCTAATGAAGTTGGTTCATTAGTCTGAGAATTTTGATGGTAAGTTTCTTCAGGAACTTCAGGGGGGTTCTCTTCTTTGGAAGCAATTTCTTCAGAAACTATTTCTTCACGGGTAATTTCAGTCTGATTTTCAACTGTATTTTCTGGCTCGGAATTCTGCTTTAAATTCAGTTCAGAGTTTTCAGTTTTTAAATTTTCAGTTGATGACTGATTTTCTTTAGAAGTCTGAGGGATATTTTGATTTTCTTCAGAGGTTCCTGATATTGAAGGCTCTGGATCTTCAGAAACATCTTGCATGGCTTGTTGAAGTTCATCAAATAATGAAGTATCTTCAAATGAGGGTGGAAGCTCATCAGGTTCTTCAGAGTCATCTGAAGTTTTCATTTTACCCTGCAAATTAAAAAATTATTATTACAGATGGCACAGTAATTAAATAAATAACTACTTAAGTAGATAATTAAGAAAACAGCTATCTTCATGAACTAAATTTATATTTATAAATTGGAGGAAAACTCATGTTGTATACACACAATTGTGATAGTATATTTTTTCTGTATACCACTTAAAATTCAGCACATATTTTTCTCATAAGAATAACATTGTAAATTCAGTGCAAGTTTTTGAATGGTAAAATATAATGTATTATCACAATCAGGTGTACAGAGTTTAAATCTAAGTTATTTGAACTCTCTATGAGTGTATAAGTATATAGAAACAGTCCAAATAACTTTATTCAAACCAGAGATGGATTGGCCACTGAAAGTTTGAGGATTTCTCAATGGGTCGTGGCACAAAGTGGGCCACCGTGTGCACTGTGCAGTATCAGCTATGTTCCTCTGCCCCCCCCCCCCCCCCCCCAACTCTCTTGGCTATCTTGATCCAATCTGTCCTGAATTGTACAGTATAAAAAGTACAGACATTATGTCATATACAATTTTACTCTCTATATATTTCCTATAAGTGACAGTATATAACGTACGTACTGTATGGTAAATAGGGGCCAGTTTTCGGCAACTAGTTTTCGGCAGCCTACTTTAACTTTTTTTTTTTTTTTTTTTTTTTTTACCCCAGAAAAATGCAATTCGGAGAGCTGATGATTTTTTGTGTCAAAAATATGAACCTTCTCTACCTCCTTTATTTTTTCTAAGCTCAGCTGTTGGCGGTTTTCCGACAAAAAAATAAAGTGCTGAAAACTGGGGGTCTGCCGAAAAATTGGTCCCTACATATGTTTGCATGGAAACTTTAATTACTGTACTGTAACATATTCCTACATTTAAATATGTACATGGTATATGGTAAATACTATTATAGGTTTTGTTTTTTGTAGGTGTATGCATCCTACACACACAAAACAAGTTTTTGTGTATCGGGAGGTCTATCACTGGGTCAGGATAAAACATCTGTGTTGTTGGCTTACCCCGAAAGGGATTTATAGCGTCATGATATGTATGTATGTATGTATGTATTTACATAACATTATTTTACTACATATCAGGTATATACAGTATACCTGATATGTATAGTAAAATAATGTTATGTTAATGGTATACATATATGTGTACATAGGTGTACATATATGTAACGACAATATTTCGAAAATTACAATATTATTTTACATATATTACCTAGACTAGATGCATTAGGGAAGAAAAAAACTTAAATATTATAATTTATGCATACATGTATGATGTATGTACATATATAATATGTTATTATTATTAATGCAGTTTCTAAAAAAAATAGACTTTTATTTTCACTTTTTAGATATGCATACATATCATACCGTGTATGTCATTTGCATATGCATATGATATGGTACACAGCTAGTGTAAATCTAAATCATGTTAAGGTGTAAAAGTAGGTCAAAAATTGGGTTGAAATCCTGGGCAGATATAGACGACTGAAAAAATAATCTATGTATAAAATGTATGATTTTGTTGGGAAAGAACCCAAGTTGATGCAAGCGCAGAGTTGCAAAAATGTACATAGAAAACGAAAGGAAGAAAAAATATATGCATATGATAAGTTCGACCAATATGAATAACAAGCCTAATTTCCACAGCAAATACCATAAATAAACTTTAAAACTTAATCCTTCCACCAAAATATATTATTTTATTTGATATAATAAAGCAGAAACAAAAAATTAATTCTATTGACTAGTAAAGGAACAACGGTTTTGAGGCCGACTATAAGCGATTTCGGTCATATCCGCTTCCGTTTCTCCTTACTACGCATGCGCAGTAAGTCGAAACGGAAGCGGATGTGATCGAAATTGCTTATAGTCGGCTTCAAAACCGTTGTTCCTTTATCAGTCAATATAGCCTAGAGCTAGAGCATGACGTTTTCATAGGACTAAAAATCCCACTTCGTCAGCCCAAAATTTATCATGTATTTTTCAGTCCCCAGACAAGAATTAAGAACATGGCATATATCAGAAATTATAGAACACATATTTAAATTATCATATATCAACTTACCTTTTTAGATTTTGGTTTAGAACGTGATTTTTCCATGATTTTTATAACTTATACGCAAATTCTTAACCATGAAAAACTTGAGTCAGCTGGATTTACTCATGTGATCATAATAAGAGCGCTGATTGGTTGTTTGTACTTTTGGCTCTAAATTTTAAAAACTTCCACTCCCTCTGCCGCTGAGGAATGTCGGTAATATTGTATATTTTTCATTTCTTTCATTCTTCTACATAATTTCTTTATTTTAAAGATGAATCTCGATTTGCTTTAAAAAAATTTTGTATATTTTATCTTTAAAAATAAAAAAAATAGAATATTATATTATATATATGGTCATATTAGAATTTTAAATTACTGAGCAATATATATTGCTCATATGTGCAACATGTGCAACAAAATCTTACTTAATACCTTTTAAAATCAATCCGTCAGCTCGCGTCAGTATCCGTCGACGCACGTCAAATTTACGCGTCATGTGAATGATACTTATACTGTGTATAGGGTGGTTTCATTCATGTTAAAGTCAACGTCATAAAAGTGAGTACTAAATAACATTGGCCGGTATAGGAAAATGGCACATTTTGCCAGTTTAAAAATACTTTGCAATTTTTTTAAGAGCATTGATGCTGCTAACAGGTTGAATTAGTATCTCAAGTATGCAAGAAAAATGACCAAGAAATAGCTAATTTTCCAAATAAAATAGCCAAAAACTATAGGTTTGTCCTATGCTGAGCAATGTTATTCATTGCTCAAGAAGAGCATCGAAAAGTACTCACGATGACGTCATGCGTACACACCCTATAGTAAATTAATTTTCAGCATTAAAAAGTTTTTTTTTTTTTTTTAATAAACAAATTTTATATATAATTATAAATAGGTGTAATTAAATCAAAACTAAATTATATTATTGGCAAAAACATGGTTGCATTTATATTTATACAGTGTGTGTTTAAAAACAAAAACATAATAGTATAAATAAGAAACTGTTACCAAAAATTGGGCAATAAATGGCAGGAATGTTTATATAATATAACAAATTTAACAAAGTCTATCAGAGTGTATAAATTATCCTAAACACAATTTTTGTTAGATCATATTTTGTTATCTGCATATACACTAAAAATCAGATTTTTAAATGAGATATATATATATTAACAAATATTAATTTAGAGAGATTTTTTTATGCATTTATTGCACACATATATTTAACTTATTGTCTATAAATTGGTCCTTATATTATGAAGCAGAATTTCTAGGAGATAATTGCCACATACATCTCCAAGACTATTTACTACATAATAACACCCATATACCCTCTCCCTCTCCTCCTTTCATATATAACTTTAAAAAAAAGCAATGGACGTACAGTAGTTTTAATAATAAAAAAATTAAAAGTGGATTTTTTTTTTCTTCTTAAATTTAATATTTGAAAAGGGTCAACTTTTATGAACACATTATAAAGATTTGAAACACCGAAAAAAAAAAAAAAAAGAAAAGAAAAGAAAGAAGAAGAAGATGGAATATTATTAGTTCAATTCAATTTCCACTTAAAATTATGGAATAAGCAAAAATTCCATGTTATTTTATTTATTAGAATTATGAATAATTTTAATTATGAAATTAAATTACCAAAAGAAATCTAAAAAGTGACAAAATCAACAACAAAAATTAAAAAAAAAAAATAACAGGACTTGTAAAAGTAGGTTTAGTTAGAAAATTAACAAACTGACAGCTCAACAATACTAACAAAGTGCTAGCAGATGACTTTTGTGTTTCTGTCTCAATTTAACATGCTTTCATATGGGGCAACAAAGCAGCTATAACTTGTGTTACAATTATTTCTCAGAGTTGAAATTTTACTGTTTTCATCTAATTAATTTAGTTACAAATTATTTTTCTACCCAATTGACTTGAAATCCATGAAAATAACAAAAGCTTTGAGGCACAGCAAGCTACAGTTAAGATTTCAGCTCCGAGAAATAATTCTAACTCAAGTTATAAGTTACTTTATTGCTCCATAAAAAATCATGTTAAATGTAGACAGGAACACAAAGTCGTCTGCTAGCACTTTGTTAGTATTGTTGAGCTGTCACTTTGCTTATTTTATCACTAAATATACTTTTGCAACGTCTTCTATTAAAAACAAGTAACAGAAACAAACAATAATGGTTCTCTATTATGAAATATATAAAGTAACGCTACAAAAAGATGGTCGAAACTGATATTTTATCAGAGAAAATATTTTTTAACTGCAATGGACTTATACAAATATAACACACACGTAAACACTATGGATATAATTATAGTTTTATACACACATAACAATAAATCTTATGAACTAGAAAATAAAAAATTGGAATGTACAATTATTTAAAAGCTCAATATATGCACAGCCTATAACATATTTATGAAAAAAACCATCCCATATATTATGTTTATTAAAATCACAATTATATAATAATATGGTATTTTGCTTTATACCTTTCACAGAAAAAACTTGTACGTAAGTTTTTTTTTTAAAACACTGTTTTATTTAAGGTCCAAATTTTTAAATATTAAAACTTTTAATAATATTCTACAAATAACGTACATAATAGAACGTTCTCTTTACCTTTTAATTGCATATTTAATTTAATTGCCATAATAAATTTATATACATATTTTTTTTAAGATTTCATTTTACAAACATATTTGCATACTGTATATCGATGCTTACCCGTCGAAGTGAACGAACTACACTTTACAAATTTTACTCAAAATGAACGATCTGCGTTTGGCGCTTCTACGCGTTTTAACATGAGAACTAGATGGGAGAAACTGGAACTTGTAAAGTGTAGAACGTTCATTTTTCCCCAAATTTGTAAAGTGTAGTTTGTTCACTTCGACGGGTAAGCATCGATATATTTTTTTCTTTTTCTTAAACATAATGTTTATTTTGGACTAGTCCAGCTGACATCATGAAATATATTAAATTGCAATATTAATGTTATTATACATTTAGGAACATTTAGCTGTTATTATATTTTATGGTAAATTTATATGGATACAATAGTATTCATTACAACATTGTATTTTTATGGCAGTTTAATATTTATAAATAGTTTAATTGCATATTTCCATTTTATGGATACTTTTTTTGCCAGTGAAGACCAATAATTGGTTATATATTTAAAGCTTTCACACACTTTTCATTTTGTCATAAACATACAATGCACAAAATAATCATCATTATAGTAATATGATTTGAGTGGTAACAGTTAGGTCCTGAAAGTATAAACACGATGTATTTATCATCAATTTATTATTTAATGAAATAAGCTACTATTTTTAGTTTAATTTTAAAAGTTATATTTTTTTAAGCTAAAAAAAAAAAAAAAAAAAAAAAAAAAAGCAGTGTTGCCCCATAACACCCAACCAACAAAATTAACTCAATCAAAAATATCAATAATAAGTGTTCCAAAAAATTTAAACAAGCAAATAATTATTTCAGGATGAAAGATAAATTAAAAATATTACACATTATGTCAGGACCTAATTATAAATGTTAGTATGTATACCATAATTATTAACAAAATGGGCACACAGGTAAACATTTATGGTTCATGAATACAAAAGTCATGATCTACAAAACCAGCAAGGGCTTTACCATAGTAACAAAATGTCCCATCTAATTTGGTAAAAGTCTTGCTATATATAGCACATAGATAATAAACACATTAGTAGCATTCAGCACGATACTCTATAAGATATGGAGTATGTATGTGCATGTGTCTTTGCCAGTCTTTTCAAACTGAACTATAGGACATATTTTCACTAAGACCCTCTCTCTCTTTCCTCTCTTCTCAAGGCTTCTTTCTCTTTTCCCTTTTGCTTTCCTTTTTATCTTATTACATCCAACTGCAATGGTTTATTTTACTTTAATTTATATTATTATTACAGTAATAATAATAAAACAATACAAACAAGTGGTTTTTGTTACAATATACTATCTATATACATAATACAGTAAAGTCTCAATTTTGTGAAATTGCAAGGGACCCACAATATGGTCATTTCACACACACAATCAAGAGCCCCTACATTGTCATGCTTATATTGAAGTCTGCTATATATAGACCTAACTGAGCATTTCACAAAATCGAGAAATTCACTTCACAAAGTCAAGAGTTTACTGTACACTGTTCAGTAACATAGCCAGGAGTTTGTAATGGGAGAGGATCAAGCCTATAGTGAGCATGCCCATGCTTTGTTACACCTGCAAATACACCCCTGATAATGTTGATTTACTATTGCCTGTTCACACAAAGTAGAATTTACATCTTACAATAAATTTTATAACATGACAATTTAATAGTTTTAAATGGAGATTCCGTGCACACAAATTGAATGCACATTGGAAAATTTGCTCCATGTGAAAACAACTTTTTATACAAAATATAACAAATAATAATATAACAAATATAACCAAACAAAAGCAACATAAAAACTTTACAAAAAACTACATATAAAACTGACCAGATAATTATAAAGTAAATAATTTTAATGTGATTATAAAACGGAGACTATATTTTAAATTTTATGCCATCAACACATACCTATAAAAAGTTTCATAAAAATATAATTATATTTTACACAAACTTTAAATTAACAAGCTTTATTATTTTTAATTTTAAGCACAAACAGATTTCAGACATCAAAACAAATTCAGATAATGTTATCTTTTTTATTGCATTTTTTTTATTATTATTATGTTTGTTTTTCTTCTTTTTCTTTAATTTTTTAAGAGTTTTTATAATGTACAAAACTACATTTATTATAAATTAATTTCTAAATTTGCACCTCCTGATGCTAATAATATGGCACAGTTTTTAGAGAAATTACTTTAGGATGTGCAAAATAATGTTGTTTCAAAATAATAACAAAATTTATAATTGGTCTTTTTTTGGGCTGTAAGCTGCAACCTCTAGTTAAACCTTAGTTATCTTTTTTTAATTGTTGCAACAATCAAAATAACAACTTAACTACGGTTTAACTAGTTAGTTAGCGTCGCAGCTTACGGGGGGTAATTTGTTTTGTTTTTTTAGTTATTAAAAAAATCAACAACTTGCAGAAAATGCAATAAAAATAATATATGCATGGCCTGACTGTTTATGCTGCATATACACTCTGTGCCCCAAAATGTGCAACCCAATTACATAAGCAAAATTTATAGCCCTTTTTTTTTTCCTTCAAATGGAATATAAAAGGAACACGTTTTGAAAAACAAAACACAATAGGTAGGCAAGTTTAATGAACAAGGGCTTGGCATTATTCTGGACAATTTTTACATTAAATATTTAGTAGAATAAATAACAATGGATGGATGGATTCTAGAACATCTTAAAGAATTGTTTACTGGATCCTTTTCAACATACATACTCACTGGGGAACTGATTCTGAAACTTTTTTACTTTCTTGTCAACAAACAAAATTGCATTAGAAATCAAATATTTATTACGAAGTAAGCCCCGTGAATCAGTCCCCTTGGTTACAGTCACAAGGCACAAGTCATATATTTTTTGCATTATGTTTAGAAGTGATTTGTAACCTGCTTATAATCAGTATATCAATGGCTATGCTGCATTTGTGTGTGTACTACACTGCAAACTTTGCACACACACTATTGAAACATGTGTACAGTTTCAGGCAGATGAGAGGTAATCATTTAAACATGTTTCTATTTTACGACGAGCCTCAAATTTTATGTGCAAACAATATTGTATGTTATGTCATATTCATGTGTTTTGATGCACGCTCAGGTGTAGTGTTATCTATCAAGCCAGCAAGCCTTGTGCTGCACACAAGTATGACATAATAATATAGTTTCTACATAAACTTTGAGGCATGCAAAAAAGCAGCAAGCTTCAATGGTTACCTTTCATTTATCTCAAACTGTACGACAGTAGCTATACAGTAGAATATCTCCTATACTGAGAATGTCAGAGCAA
This sequence comes from Ecdyonurus torrentis, assembly GCA_949318235.1. Lineage (NCBI taxonomy): Eukaryota > Metazoa > Arthropoda > Insecta > Ephemeroptera > Heptageniidae > Ecdyonurus > Ecdyonurus torrentis. The sequence continues at coordinate 157,476 of OX439134.1, forward strand.
ATGCGTGCCATAATTGCGACTGCCTTCATTTGAAGTAACGTTACGCGTATAGTTCTGCAGACTTCACCCAGTTGTAATTGTAGCGCGCATTGATCTGACATTCTCAGTATAGGAGATAACCTACTGTATAATATACTGTGAAACTGTACTCACTTCTCTCCTTACAATTGAAACATCTTCATTATTTGCCACACCTGCTATTGGCATACCTGAGTATACTAGGCCTATTAAGATATTTCAATAGTAGGTGCAGCAAAAATGGCAGATGTTCCAATAGTGAGGAGCATGGAGAATACATGTTTCAATAGTTTGCACACAAATTTAAAAGAAGTACCAAAATGCTAAGTAGCCCACAATATGTTTGATTTATTTTCAAAAAGTATGAAATTGATGGTATTGAACTCACTTTTTGAAACTATCCCTCTAATAGATTAGTATTACATGAAGCCACAAATATGTGGACTATTCTGCCTTAATTCCTCTCAATGGTAATGATACATAGGTACTTTGTTTTTATGTATTTTAAATTGTGATACAGACGTACCACATTTTATATCAATCTAGATGTCTTTTATTTATGAAAATATTTTCTAACATGATGGGGAAAATTGATACAAGTAACATTTTGATTTTGTGAAATTTTAGAGATTCTGAAAATAGTCAAACTAATACAGCTTAGAAGTGAAATTGGCTAAGCTGCTAGCTTTTTAAGGTTTATTTTTTGATGAAAACACATCATTCATTCATTATGCTCTCTTAGGTCTAACCATGATTTTTATTTTCAACCTAATATATTTATTTTTCTATTACTGTGTAATTTTTATTTGAAAATCATGATTTTTAAAGTAAGTTGTAAAAACTTTTTTTATTTTTTTTTTTTATTTTTTTTTTTTTGTCATCCCACATTTTTTAGAGAACTTGTTGAGCATATTACAGAATCCTGAGAACTTCACAAAATGCCCAATTTACTATAGCTACGTGTTACTAGACCCAAATAAAAGCCTGATATTGTCTCTAGTAACAACATGATGTCAAGATGACTCAGTATTTAAAGGATCAGGTAAAGGAGCTCCTATGACATTATCATCTACACCTTGTGAAGTTTTGAACACATTTAATTTCACTGTTGCGCAAGGTGGAGGGGGCGTGTGATGTAGAGGAGATGTAATCTGTTGGGTCAAAGGTCGTATTTCTCCTGCTTCTAAGGCTGGTTCAACTTCAAGTGCTAAACTGTGGAAACTGCTCAGATCTAGCACAACCTGGAATATATTAAAGTTTGTGTTACTTTATTACAATTAAATAAATAATTAGGAAATCACAGCATTGCGGTAATTGATAAATGATAATAAATAAAAAGAAACATATAGTAAAAAGGATAATAAAATCCTTTTTACTTTTCGTTTCTGCACTACACTGCGGATGAGGTTAGGGGGCTGATTCTGTAACTTTATAACAAGCACAATTACTCAATTTCTAATGCAAATTTGTTTGTTGACAACAAAGCGACAAAATTACAGAATCAGCGCCCAGGTGTGAGATGGCTGAAACATTTCCACTGCCCAAAGGTACAAATTGTTTATTAGTATTTTGTATTCCTAGATAAATGCATATCACAAAATTACTCTACGTTAACATAACAATATGCAAAATAATAATTTGCAATCATTGCAGTGGTCGGGCCTGTTCCAGCCTGATGTTTGCCTTTCTTTCATTACTCTATCGTCTATGTGCACATTAAGGCTATGTGTATTTCTCCCCATTATAGCTGTGTAATAATATTCCTTTCTTTTTATTTACTACAATTAAATAATTTATAATTATTTAGAGTAGGGTCAGTAATATGCAATCAGTAATCAATAAGGCAATCAATAATGGCAATTTTCTAAAATGTTAGTTTCATTGCGTGTCTAAAGAGTGCAACAACCATTTTCAATTTTTCTTAAAAATTAGTAGTCTTTATCAGTTTAAAAAAGTTTAATTAGTTTAAATTTATAAGAAAAAAAAATTTTTCAACAAAAATATGTTATGAGAAAGGACCTCATTTATTTATTAGAACTTGTGAAAGATGGCGTCAAATTGTTACCTGTCTAATTCCATCGAGAGCATCTCTGACAGCAGGATCTGCAGCAATATTTGCAGCATCCAGAGTTGCCAGGTGTGAGGAGAGACTGATCTGGGTGCCTCTTATCAACTGCACAGCTTTCTGTAGCTCAGAGGGAATCAGAACTGGGTCCTATACATAAATAATGTGTTATACAATGATCACATGATTACAATTTTAATGAAGATATTTTATACTTTTATTTGCCAAAATATTATAGGCTATATAGCCTATAGTAATAAATTAACACTAAAAATTATTTTTTATAAATTCTCTCTCTATTCTAAATCATATAGCCAGCCAAAAGTTTGTTAACTTATTAAAAAATTAAGTACATATTAAAAGAAAAAAAAGTTTTAAATTTGCTGGAAATTTAACCAAGCTATGTTTTGAAAGTTATGTAATAATGCAGCTAATATTTGAAATTTTGATTTTGTGCATTTCTCTACATCTTGAAATGCTAATTGACTTTAAACTCAAATTAAAAGATTTTACACTGTTTTTGAAGTAAAGTAAGTAGTATAACTTTTTGTTATTATTATTGAAATTCACAACTGTATGCAATTTAATGTTGAGCGTAAATAGTGTGGACTTACATCTAGTGAAAATCCTTCCACAATGGCATCTTCAGTAGATTCAGCTCTTGGTTGTTTACCCCATCTCCCTGAAGAAAACTTGCCAAGCCTGAAGATATTAACATTTTAATCAATTTCTCAGCAATTTGCCAATTTATTTATATAGAAACACATACCTTTTTGTTAAGGCCCCGTCTCCTTTCTTTTTATTTGTAGCTTTGTTTTTCTTTTCTTTTAGTTTAGGATCTTGTCTTGCCTGTTAAAAATGTAATATGTATTAATTAATATTTTTAAAAGTAAGCCTCCTTTACCTTTTAGGTGTTAAACTTAACTTCAAAATTTTACAATACATCTAAACAAGATGGTCAGGGGCGTATTCAGGGGGGTGTTTTTGGGGTTCGGACACCCCCCGTCAGGTCTGAAAAAGCATGGGAAAAGAGGGTGGTTCACCCCTTTGTCTACACTTAGGCTGGACCCCTCCCGTTGCAAAATCCTGAATACGCCCCTGAAGATGGTACTACTTATTACATTACTAAGATTAAACTGCAAAATAGAAAAAAAGGGGGGGGGACAAGAAACTTGATGTGCACTATTTATCTATTAGAAAAAAAAAAAGGTTTAAATTTGTAGTTACTCAATATGAAAGCCATAGCGAATAACGTTTCTATTTTGTTACTATTAGATTTTTGCATAGTGAAATTTGCCATAAAACTTACTTTATTTGTCATACTATTTTCTTTTGTCTGATTTACAGAACATTTTAAATTATACTAAATAGTTAAGTCTAGATTTTTTTTTTTGGGGGGGGGGGTATTTTAATGAAATACCTGGGCATATTTGAGTTATAACGTAGTCTTTTTTTACTAAAAAATTGATTTCTGGTATATGAAAATAACATGTATTTAAATGGAGTTTTGCATCAAATAAAATCTACATTGAATTGTATGGCCATAAGTCAATAGAAATCAATGTTTTAGTAAAAAGGCTGTACTTTTTTTTTTTTTTTTTTTTTTTAAGATAGGATAAAGTGAAAAACAAGAAATATTCTATATAAGTGCTATTTGCAAGATAACTTTAAAAAAAAAAGCCTAAAAAGGTTATAAAAAAGCATCTAACAGGTTAAAAATTATAAGTTGCAGTTGCACACATAGCCTTTAGAACACTGAGTGAGGGATCCCTATGCCATAAAAAAAAAAAAGAAAAAGAAAACAACAACTACGTATTTAAATGTTGTAGAGAGCACAAGAAAGAAAGGATTTTCAAACAAGCGTAAGGGTACGGGTGCATTTACATGATTTTTTTTTTTTTTTTTTTTACCACACCATAAATTATTTCCATATTATCTTATTAGACTGAGATTTCCCACATGGCAGTGTTTTGTTTTGCCATATGATTGTTCTATTATGGAGTTAAATAGATAGAGATAAAAGTAAAAATCATCATGTAAATACAGCGTTAAGAATAAGACCTAACCTGAGGAGGCATATGTTGCTGGGGTAAGGTAGCAGGGTTGACTGGTCCTCTATTCATATCATTCCTCCCCCCAATGGTTATCACAGGCAGGTTGGGGAAGCTAACAGTCGCAGGGGCACAATATTTCTGTAAAACCAAACACCATGAAGTTAGTTGTGTGTGTTTTATATGTGAGCACTAATTAAAGCATTGTGGTTTTGTAAGTACTACTAGCATTCCATTCTATATGAATATATAATAAAATATGCAAGATACAAGTTTAAGGAAATAAGCATAGGTGTCTTAAAATATTGGAGGGCTTACACAGGGGCGGATCCAGAGGGGGGGGGGGGGGTCACTCCTTCCAAAACGATCAAAATACATTACATGTGTTACCCCCCCCCCCCCTTCCCCCAAGATCAACACTGCAGTATAGGGTATAGGAAATCATCCCCTCTAAAATTCTGAGCTGGATCTGCCCCTGCATGAGGGCTTAAATAATGATAATAATAAGATGTGGTGGTGATCAGTCAATAAATATCATATTTCTGTCTCTACAATCAAAATAATAATAGAAAACTTTCTCTTTCTGTTATAGAAAACATATGGTCAAGATCACTGCTTTTTCCTTCAGGCCTACTTTTTAAATATCAATTTAAATAGATCAACTATAGCATTCTTATTTCTTACAAAATTATTGTCATTGAAAATATATATTTCATAGTTACATTTTTACGTGAACACAATGAACTCACTAAAAAACACAATTTTGTTTGGTACTTCAGGTAACTATTTATTTCCTTCTTATAATGCTTGCTTATATTCTATATGAGCAATGGGTGGCTAGTACATTTTTTTTTTACAACCTGGGTTAGAAAGTTTTTTCTCTATACCGCGGCACTTCATACTATCTCTATTTCCCCAATTTCCCAATCTATTTATCGGTTTTTCTATCAAATCGTTTAATTATCAATTATTGTATTGTACAATCAAATTTTATTATTATTATTATACAGGGTGTTTTTTTAAAAGCGCGCATTTTAAAACGGTAATTAAAATATGAAGAAATAAAATAAAATTAACTTTTTATATATCATTTTGTAGCCAAGGGTTAGACATTTTTAAAACTGTTCTTAGAAATAAAATTGAGTGACCGGTTTTCTTGCACCAAGCGTCAACGTAAAAATGTGCTATTTTTTTTTTTCAGAACGTCTTTTTTTCTGCAAAAATGATTAGAAATTTGCTTTTTTAACTATCCTTTATTAACAATTAATGGAGTCTGTTGGCATAAATAAGATACCTATAGCACTCTAAACATGTTCTGTAATAAAAATGGAAGGATGGAGCCACATTGGTATCAGGGTTAAGGTGAAAACTTTTGCGTTAAACAGTGCTAAATTTGATTTAAAAAATTCTCTTAAATCAAACTTTTTTTTTTTTTTTTTTTTTTTTTTTACTGATTTTGTATGAACTTTAATTTTCATAACATTGTTTGTAACTTTCATTTTCTGTCAATTCTTACAAACTGGGTTGCTTTGATAATTAAAACCTTAAACATTTCATTTTAAAGAATGGAAACTTTTAATTTGCATCTCTTTCTTTAAAAGTTGGTTCATGTATGGAAATCCGCACATTTCATTTGGTTTTTGCTGCATTCATTAATTCTTTGCATCCTGAATCATATTGATTTTTTTTTAATAATTAAACCAAACATTACTTAGATTTGAAAGAAAACTGTGAGCGCAAAGCCATTATAGAGAAACTAAAAATTTCGTTAAATCATTAAACAAAATTCTCAAATTAGAGAAAATGTTGGCAAATTTAGCCATGTTTAACGCAAATGTTTTCACCTTAACCCTGATACTAATGTGGCCCAATCCTTCAATTTTTATCACAGAACATGCTTAGAGTGCTATAGGTATCTTATTTATGCCAACAGACTCCATTAATTGTTAATAAAGGATAGTTAAAAAAGCAAATTTCTGATCATTTTTGCAGAAAAAAAGACGTTTGGAAAAAAAATAGCACATTTTTAAGTTGACGCTCGGTGCAAGAAAACCGGTCACTCAATTTTATTTCTAAGAACAGTTTTAAAAATGTCTAACCCTTGGCTACAAAATGATATATAAAAAGTTTATTTTATTTTATTTCTTCATATTTTAATTAGCGTTTTAAAATGCGCGCTTTTAAAAAAACACCCTGTATATTTCTTTTATGGTAGCATTTTAAAAAGAACCAATACCAAAGGATTTTGTAATAACAGAAGTCACACCACCGAACTAAACAGTTTAAAAAGGTGACGTACCTCTGGGTTTTTGAGATATAGAGAATGTTCTATGATGTATGAGATATCCACAGCTCCAGGGTACCTCATGAGATATGTAAGGCACGTTGTGTAGTCACCAGTTAGCACTGTCAAGTATATTTACATCATAACACAAGGCAAGACAACATGAATATTAATGTGACAAAATGAACGATGATGGTTCTATGATGTATGAGATATCCACAGCTCCAGGGTACCTCATGAGATATGTAAGACACATTGTGTAGTCACCAGTTAGCACTGTCAAGTATATTTACATCATAACACAAGGCAAGACAACATGAATATTAATGTGACAAAATGAACGATGATGGTTCTATGATGTATGAGATATCCACAGCTCCAGGGTACCTCATGAGATATGTAAGACACATTGTGTAGTCACCAGTTAGCACTGTCAAGTATATTTACATATATCATAACACAAGGCAAGACAACATGAATATTAATGTGACAAAATGAATGATGATGTGGATACAAAATTACCTCATTGTATGTGCATTGTATTCTAAATAAATATTTTACAAGATAAAAAGGCTATTTACAAAATCTTAATTAAATTTTTCTGTTTGTATTTAAGTTTTATTTCTCATGCAAATATAAATGGATGTAAAAATACAAGAAAGTCAAATAGTAGAATATTAAACTAAAATGGTACAATATTAAATTGAGAAACCTTAGATTAAAAAAAAAAATGCTGTTTCCCTTTAGCTAATTTTCTCACTTGCTTTTTAGTGGTATGAGCAAATTTTTTACTTTCCAACAGCAAGTTTTAAAAAAAAAAATTCTACGTACATAGAAATAAAAAGCTGGATGTACTTATGCACCTCACAAAAGTGTAATTGTTAACAAAAAATTTATCCAAAATCATAAGCCCAAAAACTTAAAAAATGTACATATTAAAAGTAAAAATAAAGCAAAAATAATATACTGTATAGGATAAAATGTATCAAAAGGTTGAAAACTCTAGCGTTAAATAAGATAAAGACAAATGGGTGACACACAATTTATGTATGCCAAAATTACTATTAGTTACTTACACTGGTGTCTAATAGCAATAAGCATTGCAACCACTATAAAGTTGACCAGTTCAAAACAGTTGCCACCTTCAGCCTCAGCAAATATTGCATCCCACAGTACAAGCAAGTCCTGGAGAGGGAACTCTCTGCCAAATAGAAGTCTTAACCATCGGCTGAGGAACAAAATTACAAAATGGATAACATTATTAAAGTCACCAAAAAACAAAAAGAGAGAAAAGGAAAATTATTCAAGAAGCAATTATCGATGTTGTTGGGGCTAAATCACACTTCTACTTTTAGCAGGTTTGCTTACTTACATACATCTACGTTTATCGCGACAGCAGGTAAAAAACACTGTCGCGATACATGTTGATGCATGTTTTTATAGCTATCATATCACGATAAACGTACATGCATGAAAGTAAGCAAACCAGCTAAAAGTAGAAGTGTGGTTTAGCCCCAACACCATCGATCTATTATTACTATTGATTTATTTTTTGCATCATACTTTCTTATGAAAAAAAAAATGTACTACATTAAAAAAAAATACAGTAAACTTTCAATTTTGTGAAATCGCAAGCAACCCAGAAAATAGAATTTCCACAAAATTGAGACATTTACAGAATTGAACTGAACAAAATCTAGAGTTAACTGTATAATAATACAACAATGAATAAAAACTACATAAAAAAGTGAGTACTTTGAACTTTTGCTTAGATTAAAATTTTTATCATTTGCGTCAACAAATTTTAAAAGATACATAGTTTATTTTCAATGCTGGGGGTATGTTCCGTAAGGCTTCACGATAAACCCGGTACCAAGAAAGGGGGCAAGGCTCACGAGTTTTCTATGATAAACAAGTGAGTTACGCCCCCTTTCTCGGTATCGAGTTTCTCGTGAGGACTTACAGCACCCCCCCCCCCCCCTGAACTTAAAAAGCACAAAAATTATTTGATAAGTATAAAAAAAGAACAGAAAAACTTTATGAAAAACTTAAATATTTTGACAGCACTTACATTCCAAAGAGTGTAAGAGGTATATCAAGTCTCTGCAAATGTTGAGCTAACTGAGGGTCACTAGGGACCAGTAAGGTGTCTCTAATATGAGTTAACTGTGACATCAGCTCACTCTCCTGATCTCGATCTCGCTTCTCCTGAAATTACAGCAATATCTCTGTGTCAATAAAAATATCAACAATAGAATTGTAATCTAAGATTTGGGTAAGGACAATTTCTTAAAAGCCAAACTTTTCACATTTTTACTGTCTACCCCCCCCCCCCCCCCCACCTCTTTCTTTCTTTCTTTTTAACGGTTAACCTCAGTCCTGATCGTAAAATATTTTTAAAATTATATTTGGATACATCTCATTTATACAAAATAGAAGTTCAAGTATAATTTCTTCATAATTCCCATACATTTCTCACAATTAATTTTTAACCATTTTTATTTTGCCGCGAAATTCAAAATTAATGTTATTCAAATGGGCAAACTAACGCTTAATTTTCTTGAACCAAAAATAATTTTGAAATATAAAACAAAAATTAATCAATAGAGCATGGAAATATCTATAACATCAGAAAGTTTCAAAAAAAAGTTGTCAAACCAAAATTTTTTAAAATTGAAACAACAAAAACACAATGCTAATCATATGCAAATTTAAATCCTAATTATCTTGAATCACAAATAATTTTGGAATATTCTGTTAACTGGAGCTTGCAGATCAAGGTATTTTTAAACCCACTAAAGTTTTAAAAAAAAAAAAGTTGTCGAATCAATTTTGAGATATTTTGCTTTTTGCACGTCTGAGGTTAATCCTCAACAAAACAAAACTATTGTAAGACTTCATAAACAAACAGTAAAAACTATTGCACAATCAATAGTGCCCAACACAATGTAATTAGTAATTACTTTATCAACATTATCCAGATTTTAATATCAGTAGTTTTTTGGTGTGATTGAATATTTATGATTATAAATTTGGACCCGTAATTTAGACTTAAAAATGTTGCAAGAAAGATTTCAACCATAAAAAAATGTATTTTATGCCTGATTGCATAGCATATTACAATTCAATTTTTATGTATCTGAATTGTATTTTGATATTTTCCCATCGAAGTGAACGAACTTCACTTTACAAATTTCACTCAAAAGAAACTATCTACATTTGGCGCTTCTACATGTTGAACAGGAGAACTAAATGAGTGAACTTGTAATTTGTAAAGTGTAGATCGGTCATTTTGAACAAAATTGTAAAGTGTAGTTCGTTCACTTCAATGGGTAAGAATGTTAACAGAAATGTTAGGATCATACCTGCTGATATGGGAACTGTCCTGTACTGGATGGTTGAACATCATTGATACGGTAACAAGACTCGATACCAGACATGATACGACAAAATAAAGTGCTACAAACAGAAGACAGATACGTTAAATAATGAAAATATATTTTACTATGTGCAAACAGCATTAGCAAGATTTGAAAGGTAAATAAACTTTATGATTTCAGTGTACGATGTATTTAATAAATAGGTACCTATATATATTTATACTTACTAAGCATCTGCTTCTAAATGTTGTGGATCTAGGACGGATATAATTTCTTTACTGTAACAAAAAGGTAAATAATCATAATATTGAAGAAATAATTGATTTTGTGTAATTGCAATTTATAACCCAGGTCATTTCACAAAATCAAACTAAGGCCTGAAAATGAGATAATACAGGGATCTGACTAAACGTTTGTCACAGTGGAAAAAAAAAAAAGAAAAAAAAAACAGGCGCAGATTACAGAGAAGACACTTACTAGAGAATTCTTTTTTTTTTTTGTTCTCCCTTTTGATTCATGCACTGAACACCTCTGGACAAAAGTTCCCCAATTATTTGTACAGGCAATTAACCCACAAACACACTATGCTATCTTTATGAGAAAACGCAGCGGCTGCCGCAGCCCCGTTCGGTAACTTTTGTCCAGAGCTGTACATGTTATGGGACCAGAAACACAGTAGAAGTATATAGTGTAAATAAGTTACCTGACAGGTGCATGTTCCCTAGTATGCATCAGAGCTTGATGATCAGAATGTAGCACAAACATCAATGGGGCAAGAATCTCATGCATTCCCTGAAACAAAATAAACAATGATGCTCTTTTAAGTAAGCAAAACTGCATTCAAATTTTTCTTTCAAACTCTTCCGGTTGAATACAGGACAAAAAAATAGCATGGTAAAAATCCAAAACTATTTGCATGGTAAAATTTAGTTGTATTTAAATTTTCAGAAATTTGGTATTAAAAAAAAAAAATCATAAGATGCATAGTATAGTGCTGAAATTAAAAATACAAATGTAGTTTGAAATGAAATTAAATATTAAGACATCAAGATGTTACATGACATCATGGGAAATGCCCCATTTATTTTATTACTTATTTTGAGGTCTCACCTGTCTATAACACATATCAGGGTTAGCCCTGGCATAACAGAAGAGAATAGCCACCATCTTGTCCTGCACAGAGCGCTCTCGGAAGAAGTCTATGCCAGGAAATGTTCTCACCACATCTTGTCTGACCACAGCTTGTAGCTCTTTGTTACAAAAGTATTGATGCCACAGGCTCTGTAAGCATGCAACATCAATTAAGTTACCATGTGTTTTTGAGCTCTGATTTAAGTTTTAGTCAAATTTCGGGATGGTATAAGTATACAGAAGGAAATAAAAACGCTGAGTAGAAAATCTTTGCAGCGCAAAATCAAACAGATTTAAAAATATGGGGGGAGGAGATGAATAACAATAATGCTGTTCGTAAACCCTGTTCTTTGCACCAAAAATGATGATCGCCTATGATTATTCAAATGGAATGCGCATTTTTTGGTGCAAGAGAACAGGGTTTACGAACAGCATGATTGATATGCCCCTAATATGCTAACTGAACCACTGACTAACTTTTGGTTATCTGTTATTAAATATGGCTTCAGTATAAGAAAAATTACATATGAAACCAACGGATATTTTTCTCTTAATAGAAATGATAATGCAGAAAAATGGTAATATCAGAAATGTATTAGTTGATTTTAATCGGCATTATTATTTTTTTTTCTTCTTCTTTTTTTAGTATTGCTATGAAATTAAATACAGTACATTAGTTATTCATTGTTCTCTGAAGAATTGATGGTTCAAAAATAAGTAAGAAAGGCACAATGAATGTTACGTAATTAAATTAAACAGAGGATGTTTGACTCAGTTACCTGTGTATCTTGTGATAAAGGATTATCATCTGCAGTTAAAGCAGGACTAACATGATGCAAAGCTGATATTCTCATATAATGTTCTCTCTGATCATGTAACACAGTCACCCAAGCTTCAGGATCTGGAGGTAGTAGTCGTAACAATAATCTCCAACTGACACTACGAAATCTTGACGCTCTAAGTGAACCAAGTAAGGCACGTCTTCGTAACTCTCCCAAGTCATCTCTATCTCTGGCATCTCTGCATAGTAAGTGCCATTCTTCCCTGCAAAATGTTAGTTATTATGTCAGGAGTTTTCAAGTAGCTGAGAGTACCAATACCTTTGTCATGCAGTCCTTACAGACTCAGAATCTATTTTAGATTGTCACCGAACAATTGATTAATAAAGAAGTACCGTAACTGTTTTGGGGTCAACGTTAGCGATTTCAATTATACCCACTTCCTTTTCAACGTATACACTACGCATGTGCAGTACATGGAAACAGGCATAGATGTGATCAGAATCGCTAACAGTATAGGCCTCAAAACAGTTGCCTCTTGATTGGTCAATGGGACTCTCTTCACTATGGTCAGACTTTTACTATGATTCATAATACCTAACCGTGATGGTTTATTTTCCTTGATGTCCCAATAATAGTCCATCAGGATGTGTGAATTATTTTGTTCCCTACTATACCACAAAAAATTATCTTGTCTATAGGTCTAACTGATTGCTCAATATACCTGGTATTGGTTCACCCTCTCGGTGGGGTTATTATTTTGTTCGGTGGTCTCGCAATGCACGTCATCTCTTTGTGCGGTTCTGAAATTTTGTGAATGAGGTCATCCTGTTCTTAAACCTTGTAGAAGTTTGTTTAAAGTAAATAGACCTAGCTACCATAGGGACTGAGTAACAAGTCCCGAACAAGAGTGTGATATAGTGCCATATAAAATATGGCCGGTACATTGAACCTTTCATGGCACTCGCAATGTTCAACAATTCTTTAAACAAGACAATGAACCAAATACCATATATACAAAAGCTGCCTTCAACATTATTATATACTTACTCATATCTATGTACGGCAGACCATTTATGCAATTCTTCCTCTTTATTGAATTCTTCTTCACCATCTAAAGCTTCCTCTCCATTGCTAATGTTCATTTCAGCTTCCATAGGCTGTGGAAAATCAATCATTATTGAAGCAAATTGTCGTAACTGTATCATTGTTGACATTTTTATACAAGCAAAATATCATTATGCATAATTATACAGTAAAAAAAAATTAATATTTTTCAATACGGAGGTATAGAAACCTGTTCATTAAAAACCTTAATGCTTAATAAAATAGCGCAATATCCTATCAATAAAGTAATCAGTATATACACATTTATTTATCTAAGACTACACATCTATCTATATCTTCTTGTTTTATTTATTTTAGATAAGACAAAATCAATTTCCCCCACGCACCAAAAAATTTATCATTTTTCCTTACTTATACATTACGGTTTATGTAATAAAAATATATTTCTGACTTAATTTTGCTAAATAGATAAAAAATACATGATAATAATACGTAAAACCAACCTCATCCTGCAGTGTTAGGTTCTCTAAAAGTTTAACTTCTGCGTCCATCATAATGTCATGTAAATAAAGTGGGCCACCACGTGATAAGAGCGAGAGAGACTTTCTGATTACAAAAAATATCAAATTACATTACGTATTACACTTTACACTGGATGTATAATAATATATTAACTCTTTAAATATTCATAAATATATTTCTGCAAATAAAAATGCAATTTCAACTGATTATATCTGATTAAAACACGCAATTATCAAGCAATAAAAAATACAAATGCGTAAAAATAAAAAATATTTTTCTCGACAGCTGATTGTTGCTGTGGCTCCGCCCACTTTTATTTCATTTTTTTTCTTTTTTCCCTTGGATTTTTTTTCCTTACTTTTTAATTTAATAAACACAAATTTGAGTTTAGGATTTATTAACAATTTTGTTCAATAGTCAATGTTAATTATAATATTTTGTTATGTAATATAATAACACTAATAATATGTATAGAATAATTACAGGAAGGCGAAATTTGAGAAATCTTTAGACTAATCATAATATGGATAACGTGGATATTTTCATGCAGTTTCTTATATTAAGTCCACGGAGATCTTTTATAATCTTAACTGGCAAACTGAATTCTTTTTATTAATAATTATTCATATTTTCTCTTTTTAAACTAGTTTTATTAAATGACTAATTTTAAATATTGAGGATTTTCAAAAATATATTTCCTGCGTTATCTCATTTTGTAATTTCATGGGTTGTATTTTTTATTAATTCTGATTTTATGTTGGGGATAAAGGTAAAAAATTAACTCTTTAACAAAAACACAAGTTATGAAATTAATATTTGTCAATTTATTGAAGTTTTTTTCAACTTTTTTTTTTTTTTTTACTTCATTATAACATGAATCATTGAAAAAAATATAACAAATATATTTGAAATCAGTCAGTTTGTTTTACATATTACTGCAGTGGTGTCATCTTTAAATTGCAATTGTTAGTTATGCTTTGTTGTTGTTGTTGTTGTTTTTTAGAATCAATCTACATCAAAAATTATTAGAAACAAAAAATACTGAAATTAAATTGTAAGAAAAATAAATTATGTTATTACAAAAATTATGTTTTTTTTTTTCTTATTTATTATCTGGAACAAAAATAATGCCAAAAGAACGTCAGTCATAAATAAATAATAATCATTACTGATATTTAATAAACAAATTAAAATATTACTAATGATTATTATGAAAATCTTGTTACATAATAATACTGTATTCTTTTCATTGAAGTGATGTGAAACATTATCAATGATGAGAAGACAGAGGAAATGAAAAAGACAAGGAATGTTGAGATGACTAGATATTTAGTCGACTTCCTCAATGGTTGGTCCAGAGCCTGCTCCTGGGGCACCTCCTGGTGCGGGGCCACCTGCTCCTGGTGCACCACCTGGGAATCCTGGCATACCTCCTGGAGCACCACCAGCGCTCTGGTACAACTTGGTCACAATGGGGCTGCACACTCCTTCCAACTCCTTCTGCTTATGCTCAAATTCTTCCTTGTCGGCAAGCTGATTGGTGTCCAACCAACGAATCACCTCGTTGCACTTGTCAAGGATGATGGTCTTGTCGCCGTCGGAGATCTTGTCCTTCAACTTCTCATCCTCAACAGTTGACTTCATGTTGAAGCAGTAAGATTCCAGGGCATTCTTGGCAGCAATCACAGACTTCTGCTTCTCATCTTCTGCCTTGTATTTCTCAGCATCAGAAACCATACGCTCAATATCTTCCTTGCTAAGGCGTCCCTTGTCGTTGGTAATAGTAATCTTGTTCTCCTTGTTAGTGGACTTCTCAATGGCAGTGACATTGAGGATACCGTTGGCGTCTATATCAAAGGTCACTTCAATCTGAGGTACACCACGAGGTGCAGGAGGAATACCAGTAAGCTCGAATTTTCCCAGAAGATTGTTATCCTTGGTCATGGCACGCTCTCCCTCGTAAACTTGAATGAGCACACCAGGTTGATTGTCAGAGTAGGTGGTGAAGGTTTGGGTTTGCTTGGTGGGAATGGTAGTGTTACGCTTGATTAAAACAGTCATCACACCTCCGGCAGTTTCGATACCCAGAGACAGAGGAGTGACATCCAGCAGAAGGAGATCCTGAACTTCCTCGGACTTATCTCCATGCAGAATGGCTGCCTGGACAGCTGCACCGTAAGCTACAGCTTCATCAGGGTTAATTGACTTGTTCAACTCCTTGCCATTGAAGAAGTCCTGGAGAAGCTTCTGAATCTTAGGAATACGAGTGGAGCCACCAACAAGCACAATGTCGTTGATTTGAGCCTTGTCCATCTTGGCATCACGAAGAGCCTTCTCTACTGGCTCAAGGGTAGAACGGAAGAGATCAGCGTTCAGTTCTTCAAACCTGGCACGGGTGATGGAGGTATAGAAATCAATTCCCTCGAAGAGTGAGTCGATTTCAATGCTGGCCTGAGTAGAAGAGGAGAGGGTTCTCTTTGCACGCTCGCAAGCAGTACGAAGACGACGTAAGGCACGTTTGTTGGTGGTCAGATCCTTCTTGTACTTGCGCTTGAACTCTTGTACGAAGTGGTTGACCATACGGTTGTCGAAGTCCTCACCTCCCAAGTGAGTATCTCCAGCAGTGGACTTTACTTCAAAGATACCGTCTTCGATGGTTAAGATGGAGACATCAAAGGTACCGCCGCCCAAGTCAAAAATCAGCACATGACGCTCACCTTGACCCTTAACATTGTAACATATTAAATTAGTAATGCATATAATTAAAACCAAGGGCCTAATAAGCAAGGATCCTTCCCTGTATTCCCCTGAACTATATGATGATAAATAATTCTTTGCAATAAAAATAAAATTGTAAACTTTAAAAAATCCAATTAAAACAAGTGAAGCTTTAATGTTTAAATACTTTTCATGAAGTATAAAAAAAAAAAAAAAAACAATAAGTAAATTGAAAACTATTGTTGTTACTATGATCTGTCAAATCAATTATTTTAATTTTGTTCAATGAAATAATTTTAGAAGTGACAATTAAAAAACGTGAAAATGAACAATTAGCAACTTAAATTGAAATTAATTCAGATTATTTCATTAGTAAATAGAATTCCAATATTATGAAATTACCCCCCCCCCCCCTTCAAATCTATTAACAGGACTTGCTTATATATCTCCAAACAATGAACGTTGGACGTCACAAACTAAAACATGTACAAAAACATAAAAAATCTCCAGATAAACAAGTCATAATTATCCTTTTGAATAATAAATCTCAAAACAACTGAACATATAGAGATCATCAATAGAATAAATTACAACTTTTTTAATCTGTGATTTCACATAAAATCGTCGTTATAATTCACCTGAGAGCTGCTTACCTTCTTGTCCAGGCCGTAAGCAATGGCAGCTGCTGTTGGTTCATTGATAATACGTAATACATTAAGGCCAGAAATGGTACCAGAGTCTTTGGTTGCCTGTCTTTGAGAGTCATTGAAATAGGCAGGTACAGTAATTACGGCACTCGTTACAGTCTTGCCAAGATAAGCTTCAGCAGTTTCTTTCATTTTAATCAATACCATAGAACTTATTTCTTCAGGGAAAAATGTTTTTGTTTCTCCCTTATAATCAACTTGAAGTTTTGGTTTACCATCATCACTGATTACTTCAAAAGGCCAATGTTTCATATCTGCTTGAACTGTAGCATCATCAAAACGTCTACCAATTAAACGTTTTGCATCTGTAAAACAAAAGATAAAACATAACGTTAATTATTTGTTCATCAAACAGTGCTCTACGCCCTAACATGAAAATTGTCCCTTCTTGCCTAAATACTTATAATTTATTCTTTAACAACAAAATAATTACAACAGCTAAAAAAAAAAAAAAAAAAAAAACTGCCGTGGGCAAATGAATATTTAATTTGGTACAGCATAAAGAAATCCCGACACTGAAAACGGAAACAGCTGGTCACCAATGTAGCTCAACAATTCTGCTACGATATGGCACACTAATATGGATTTTTCAATTGTTTGGCGCAATTGTGCTTCTTTTAACATTTAACAAATAACACACAAAATTTTAAAGATGAGTTTGTCTCCTATGCACAGTAACGAAACAGTAGAATATCTCCTATACTGAGAATGTCAGATCAAATGCGCGCCATAATTGCGACTGGGTGAAGACTGCACAACTAAAAGCCGTCATTTGAAGTAACATTACGCGTCTAGTTGTGCAGTCTTCACCCAGTCGCAATTGTAGCGCACATTGATCTGACATTCTCAGTATAGGAGATAACCTAGTTACTGTGTCTCCTACTATAATTTTAGAATCAATGACAAAACTTGTTTTTGTATGTAAATTTGTAAAAGATCTTGGTTCAGGCAACGTAAAGTGGGCGACTTGATATTATTTTCACAGTATACTTACTCTATACTGAAATCAGTTTATAATCAGCAGCTGAACTTTCATTGGTTAACATTCTCTACAAACTAAAAATAGAGCCCACAATATCCAAAACATTGAATTTTCCCATAGCACCGAGAGCTTTCATAAACCTTTTCAACTTTATCAACCAGATTGCATCCGTTTGACGCCCAAGCAACATTGCTTACAATTAAGTTTTCTTGGCCCTTCAGATTTTAAAACTGATAAGTTATGTAATATAAAAATAGTAATTGGATATCAAAATACAGTATGACTAGATACAGAGCCTCGCTATTGATATTGCAGAACCTATGGTGCTAGCCAGTCTAAAGTAAAGGTATCGGAACTTCAGCATATTCCATCAATTGACCCCCCCCCCCCCCCTTTTACATAATTAATTTGGTGATCAAATCAAGCAGTTTTTAAAACAGCAAGGACTTTTTTTCTTTTTATTATATAATTTATCTTCTAATCTTTTTTTTTTTTTATGAAGAAGTCTTATGTTGCGTACAATGTATGTATGTATGTAATTCAAGTATATATTACAAATAAAAAAAAAAGTCCAACATATTATGAAGGTTGCGTGACGCCATATTGTAAAATTCAATAAAAATGAGTCACTTTTTTTTTATTATATAATAACTAGGCCACAAACAAGTCATACATATATGGCGTCCTCTTTAATTATGTATGTACTTACCAAAAATGGTATTGTTGGGATTCATGGCTACTTGGTTCTTAGCAGCATCTCCAATAAGGCGCTCTGTGTCGGTGAAGGCTACGTAACTTGGTGTAGTACGATTTCCTTGGTCGTTTGCAATAATTTCTACTTTGCCGTGTTGAAAAACTCCAACACATGAATATGTAGTACCGAGATCGATACCGACTGCAGGTGCTTTAGCCATGTCTAAAACAAAATATAAATAACAATTTTAATTTAAGTGATTATTAAATTTTAAAATAATTATTTTTTAAACTACGATAGAAAAATACAGAAAGCAGGAAATGATCGTTAAAAATAATTCCAACCACCGGCTTTTGTGACCAATGCCGGAAGTGGAACTAACTCGAAGTTTCTAACGAATTAATGATAAATTAACTTTTAATAATTAATTTATTTATTAATTATATTTCCATTACTTTTACTTTCATATAATTATTAAAAAGATTTGAGGAATTTAGACGAAAAATCAATAAATTCTCAGCTGAACGCAAGGCGGCCTCATGTGGCGGCGGTTGAGAATCATTTTCATTTTATTTTTAGATTTTTAAATATATAAAAATGACGTAAAGAGTAAAATTATTACCATAAAAAGAAAATATGAATCCTAAAAATTAGAGTGACACTGTTTTTAATTTATAATATAATTACCTTTTGTGGATGTTTGCAGATTTAACTTCGAAATTTAATTTGTTACAATTTTGGGCGAAGCAGCGTTATGCACTTCTCTACTGCTTGTGACTGACTCGGGAAAATTTTCAGTTTCCTCTGCCTTTTATGCTCTTCCAGCCAAGGTCGATTCTAGAAGCTTCCAGTAGAAACCGCCAATCAAATTTTACTTTTGCTTTTTATTACAAACATAATAAAAATATACTACTAAATATTACTCATCTATATTTCTATTTTTACTCAAACAAATGACTAAAAATTTATTGTTTTTCTCTAATCTATTTTTTAATTAGTCTATTGTTCATATTTTACACTAAATACGAGCTATTTTTTAAAAATATAAGGATTCAAATTTAGTAAAAACTTTCCAAGGTTGGTATGAATGTAATGCAGAGCAACGCGATTTTTGATTGGTTTAAAAAAATATAGCGGGAAGAGCAGCTGCATTATGCAAATATATTTGCAGTGTCATCAGTATAGGAATTGGATGTGATCAAAAAATAAAATAAAATAGAGCAGAATTTACATATTTACATATACCTAACAAATAATATTTTACTTGACAAAAACTATGAATGTAGTTTGTAGTTTATTACTTATGTAACAAAGACGGTAAAACGAAGAAGTTTATTGATTAAATTTAAATCTTTGGGGTCGATGTGCCGCACTCCGCACTAGAAGCGCTCGTGTACAGTACTGTAGTATACTTTGCCCTACTTTTTCTTGCAAGGACGTCGTGAACTTACTAGAAATGTACTGACTTCATAGCATTTTTTTTTATTATTTATTTATTATTATCATTCAGTTATATTTAAAATTGACAAAAAAAAAAAAAGGTGATTTGTTTCCCATTCATCCAAAAAGGAGTACAGCATGTATTTTAACATTTTAATTTATTAAATATATAAATTTTAATACTAGCAAGAATTTTTAATTTTTGTATCCTTTAAATTTTATAAATACGGTAATGGACCTCTAATAAAACTGACCTCCAATGGGGAAAAAAACGCATCATATATAATATGTAAAAAAAATAATTTAAAAAAAAAAAAAAGGAGCATTAATTTTGCCTTTTGTAGCCTTGATATTAAAAGTCAATATGCGGTCATTGCTAAAATATATTTTTAGAAATATGATAATTTTTAACTACGTCTGTTTAAATCAAATGCTCAAGTAAAGCTGTAAAAACATCTGCACATTTTAGTATCATATCATATGAATTCAATTTTTTTTTTTTTTTTTTTTTTCATGCAGTGATCCGCACTTACACAAAATAATAACAAACGTTTTAAATATCGCAGTATATGTGTAACAAACTTTTTTTGTGTGTGTGTGAGAGAGAGAGAATATGAATTAATTTTTTAACTCGCATTTCTAAGCATAATGCAATATTACTTCATCTATCTAGAATTTTCATTTCTAGATAGTCGATAGTGCTGCCTGCCTGTATATGTGCAGTATGTATCACGTTTTTTATAAGTCATAAGACTTTTAGTGATACTTGCGCGCATGATGATAATTTACGTCACAGATCGTGACGTCACCACATTACGTCACACAGGCTCTTTAATCAACGTGATTTTAATGTCTTATTTCACGGAAACAAAAAAGCGAAGATTTTTTTTTTTTTCTAACAGGTCATAAAGGAAAATCCATGGATAATTATAATATCAATCTTATTTTTTTCCACTTATAATAACTACATAATAACTTTTATTAATAAATGAGTCAGCTTAAATAATTTACATATTTTATTTAAATTTTATAAGGAAGTTACAGTTTGCAGTAGTGGGAAATGGGAATTATATTTTTAAAAAATGTAAAAAGTTTAAATCTTATTTTTAAAAAACAACGGTGGGGGAAGGAAAACGTAAAAGAAATTGGTTAGTAATAATTAATAATATATTTAAAATTTAACAATAAAATGCGCTCATTTATGCGCGAATGAATGCGCTTCGACGCCATACTGGAGCAGTGAATAACATTTTACTAATATATAGGAAAAAACGTGGTTTTTGGCTTTTTATTTATTTTTTTTAATTTTTTAGGGAAGGAAATTGAAATTATATAGTTCATTTTTTTATTATAATGATTTTTCTCGTCTCACATACTTGAAAGCCTATTTCTTTGCTTATTTTTGTCTTTCCCATACCAGCTCATGTTGTTTAGTGCTCACATATGGCGACGACTTTTATATGAATGCAAGCATTCTATATTATAGACAGAGCAGAGGGAAAAAAATACAAAGCGCAGACACTCTGATATAAAGTAACGAAAGTAATCAATAAAGTATAATAAATTATTTAGCAAGAATGTGTGTGTATATAAGATGGTAATTATAACTCAATAAAAAATGAACATGCGCAAACGCACACACTACACGTACCCATTGTTTGATGAAAATAGGTAAGAAGTAACAAGTAAGTATGATTTAAAATTCTATGGTTCACCTGTCACATGACCTATATTTAAAATACAATGGTTAATTATTATGCTACCTTCTCCCTTCTCCTCTGTATACAAGTATAATTACAAACTTATTCACAACTAAAATAAATGTATTAATTTTTTTTTCTATTCAGCCGATCTTTTAAACTTACATAATAATAAAATATTATGTAACACTAAATTGTTTTCTTATTTTATTATACGATTCATAAAACTATACACTTATTAAACATCAATTTAGCATACAATTTATAGAAATTTAAATTACGTTAATGAATTATTCAATTTAATATGCTAATTACAGTTTTTGTTACTTTAATGAAAGGGAATAATAATATTTCAATAATTATTATTATGTTATTATAGCATAAATAGATATTTATATTTTATACTATATGATCGTTCTCTGCGGTATGTTTTTATTTATTTATTTATTTATTTATTTTTTATTATATTATTTTTAAGTAATATTTTGTATTGCGTGTTACAATAATTATTTTAAACTTTTTACTTTTACATATTATCTCTAATTTATTTTTATCTCTGCTTATAATAGACCAATGCATATCTTCGTAGTTAATAAGATCATAATCTTATAAATTTGAATGAGAATATAATATAGTCATACAGTATATATAATAATATATAAAACTTGCAAAAATATATTTAATCGAAATGTGCAGTCACCACATAAACTTAAAAATAATAAAAATAAAAATGAAAGTAGCCCTATATATAATTCACTTCAATTTAATGGCTTAATCTAAGTTGTTTAAAAATTATTTTAAATATAACACTTTTAAAAAATTTATAATAATAATAATATAATTAAAAAAATGTATCACAATAACCTGAATTTGTTTTATCATAATGCATTATGCATAGCATAGCATATGCTATGAGTAGCTATTAGTATTTCACAGGTGATGATATATTGGAGTTTGTTTCTGAAGTAGGTAATTAAAATGTATAGAATATTGTAGAAAGTAAACTCTCTGAGAAAAAAGAATAAAGAATTCAAATTTACATACGTAAATATTTCTATATATGGAGTGAATACACAAATAAATTATGCCACTAAAAAAATATTGTTCAAACATTTTTACTTTTCAGTATGTAACAGTTTACTAATTGTTACACTCGATAAGAAATTGTTATCAGTATTTTTTTTTTTTTTTATTATTATTATTACTATTATTATTATTTATTTTTTTTACATTTTTATTGTTATTTATATTATTTGCAATTTGAATTACGAGACGGGAGAGAGAGAGAAAACAAGATATGAATAAAATATACGATGCTTAAAGTTTCACTTTTCACTTCGTTTCAAGCTTGCTCGTGCGCGTCTTCTATTTTTTCTCTTCCATAGTACTTAATTATTATTGCTCATTTATCTGAAATAAATAATATATTATTTAATATGCTTCATTTCTAATTGCACTTTTGAAGTTAACGTTGGAATTAAATTAAGATATTATTTTTAAAATGTATTACATAGGGTGTTTACATGGTTGCGTACTTTCTACTATAAAAGTCGACGCCAAATGTGAGCACTAAATAACATGGGTTGGTATGGGAAAATGACACAACAATAAGTAAGAAATATTTTTGAGAGCATTGATGCTATTAAAAGGTTGAATTAGGTTTTCAAAGTATGCAAGAAAAATAATAAAAATTAACTAAATTCCAAAGACAGTGTCCAAAAATCACGGTTGTTCTATGCTGGGCAATGTTATCCATCATTGCTTCAGTATGGCGTCGAAGCGCATTCAGTATGACGTCATGCGGATACACCCTATTGTTGATATAAACTTTCCCACACACAAAGAGTAAAATATAACATAATCCTAAAAATAAGTGTTGATCATTTTTGTTAAAACAAATTACTGAAAGAAAAAGTTAATATAAACATAAAATATTATTATATGGAGTTGAAATCATGCCAAAAGTGTAAATTAAAAGTAAAATTGCAAGCAGCCCATAATAACTAATTTATGATTGATCCATATGAATCATCATGATTTCTATTACGATAAATGTACTCGAAAATATTTTCATTCATTCATTTATTCGTTCGTTCGTTCGTTCGTTCGTTCGTTCGTTCGTTCGTTCGTTCGTTCGTTCGTTCGTTCGTTCGTTCGTTCGTTCGTTCGTTCGTTCGTTCGTTCGTTCGTTCGTTCGTTCGTTCGTTCGTTCATTTATTAGACACAAGTAGTATTATAGTAGAATGACATACGAGTATACTAGTCAGTTTCTCGTAGGAGTTAATTAGGTGTAAGTGTGGACCAGACGTGTTGTCAGACCTAAAAACCTCGCTCTTTCAAAATAATAATAATAATAATAATAAAATAAATAATGACGATTATTTTATTAAATGTAATCGGGGAGAGGGGGGGAGACAGATTTTGACGTTATATGCTGGTTAATTTGTAATTTATTTTCAAAAGCACTGATGATCTTACAGACAAGTAATATAAAATATTAATATAAAATATACAAAATTATATTTAAATATCTTGCAGAATCAAGTATCCATATTTAGATATATGTCCATTTATCACTTTTTTTGAGTAGCACACTTAAAATATGACACATTTGATATTTCTGACCTCTCGTTTTTTATTTAAGGTCCTTATAATATTTTGCATGTGACCTCTCTGTTCAATATAAGGTCATGGAAATTAAAAACTAAAAAATCATATGGTGTACATGATCATATTTTGAATATAAAGTCATGTTCAAAGAGTGCAATAATTTTAATCTACAGTATATGTTTGCGGGCAATATTTATGCAATCAGATTTATTGCACAATCAAACAATTATTGCGCTACGTACAGTCCATATAATAATTGTAACAAATATAAATCTTTCGATATGCAATGATATATAAAATTAGGAATCACTTATAAATTGATGATATACTATGAAATTAATACTATATTTCTTCTACATACAGAATATTTATAAAGAAAATACAAAAACAAAGTTCCGTTCTACTTCTATACAGATTTTGGGCAAAACTTATACAGTAACAAAAATCAAATGAGAGCAAATGAGGAAGACTAAAAAAAAGTAAGGGGTAGTTTTATTTCATATTCTAAAAAAGGACATTGAATCGATTGATATGGAAATGTCTAATTGTTAAGTTCTTTAAGTATTTTTAATTGATAATCGAAAAATAACATCACAGGCGGCAATTTATATGCATGTGGGCATAAGACAAAGTTACCTACTCTGACGTCATTATGGGACTTTAAAAAATAACTAAAAATACTTAAAGTAGTTTGAACGAGGTTGTTAACAGCTGATTTTAAATTTATTTGAAGTTTGGCGCTTACTTGATTTTAATTTAATCATTAAAAACTTTGCAATAACCGAGTCTCGATCCGCTGACCCTCGTCATGTAAAAGCAGCGCTCTATCAACCGTGCTATCAAGGCACTAGAGAATAATCCAGCAAATCATATATATATTGCTTTTTGTAACTATTTTCTAATCAAACACTTTTCTCGCTTCTCAGTGCATATATTAATTAATTATAATGAAGTTAATACAAATTAAGTACATTTGCAAGAGTTTTATTGACATTTATGAGCTCAATTAACGTTTATATCTCGTTTCTCCCGCGATCGCCATGATTCGGCGCCTCTAGCGGCCGATTTCCGAACTATTTAAAAATTACTGGTTAACAAAAAAATTCTCATTTTCAGCTCTTTTAGTCTCAAAGTTCTCAGTGCGTTTCGAACCAAATTTAGTTTAATGCTTTTAAAAGTTTCTTTGTTTATCAAAGAGCTTATTTATCTGTTTTTGAGTCCATTTAATAACACTTTCGCAGAAATATGAATGATCTACTGTGGAGGGGGAATGGATTTTCAGCCATTAACCAATGCTATATGAGAAAAATGCTCGACTTTGCGGCTGGTTTTTAATATGTGTTTTCGAACTAAATGTAATTTTATAATACATCAATAGGAGCGTAGAGAGATAAGGAATCTATAGGTAACAAAAAAACGGCGTTTAATAACAATGAAAGCTCGTTCAAACTACTTTAAATGAACTCAAAAATTAGAATTTCGCATATCCATCGATTCAGGATAAAGTCCTCTTTTAGAATATGTTATGAAATTACTCCCTTTTTATTCTTTCTTATTGTTTCAAATTTATAGAATCATATAATTATGCACAATATAAATTTAGCTGTGTTATAATATAGCAAACAACAAATTCACACGCAAATATTTGCTAATATCTTGTTTACAGATTTTTAATTGTTCTCCAAAATTTAATTTTTATGAGATCTTTGCAGATTATATTATACACATACATCACCAAATGATATCGATCGAATCAAACCACTAATTTCTACTCTGGCTATTTGGGCTTTCATTTCACTCAAATAGTATCTATCTATAAAGTATCCTTATAGTAAGGTTGATAATAATATTTCCAAGCTCTTTAATCAAACAACTCATAATATTTAGCTCCTTATTTGTTCCATTCAGGCTTAAAGTTGTCCAAACTATTCCCTTGAAAAATGCATGTTATTCTCTGTGATATATCACTTATATTAACTTTTGATTTTTTAACACTTTAATTTTTATCTGATAAACATTACAATAATAATCCAATTTTGTTGGGGGAAAAAAAAGGATTACTGTTTAAGACTTTTTATGACTTGTTGACCTTTGTTCTAACATTTGGTGACCATACAGAATTTTTCTCTCCATCACTTTGTCCATGACTGTACTTTACATGAAATGAGCTCGAACAAATTATTCCTCATGTCCTTTCATGTTGACTTTTTTTTTTTTTTTTTTTTTTTTTTTTTTTTTTTTTGACTTCATGAACATGTATGTTGACCTTGACCTCTCCCCACGCTGACCTTTTATTTATATACTTGGTGACACCATATTTATCATTCTTCACTGTATGATTCATAGACTAAGATTTTCAACCCAGAATTGAGACGTAAAAAAAGTTCCAGTGGTATGCTGCACAAGATAGCCTTTGACCACACACCTCGCATGTTAACGTTTCAAAAATTCATTCATTCATTTCCTTAAATCGTATACGCATTTATGATGTCCGTAAACACTTGCTCCAAAAAAATGCACAATTCTATTAAAAAGGCATTAGGTAGTGATCGTCATTTTTTGTGGTTTGGAGCACCCCCCCCCCCCCCCACACACACTTACACACACATAAAAACAGAGTTTACGAACATTTTTCATATTAAATTGTATCTGTCACTCAATAATGTTAATTAACAAAAGAATGACAAAATCCTTTGTTCTAAAACTTTTGGTGTCCACGTCATGCCGACTTCATTGTTACACGCAGGCTGCGTGATTTCAACAATCAAATGTTCTCTGTGACCTGCACTTGGTGAACTTTGACCTAACATTTGGTGACCATATCATGTTCACTATGTTCCACAGGTTGTGATTTCCAACACGGAATTTCATCATACAAATGTTCTACTTCTTCTTCTTCATCTTGCTGTTGAACGGAGTTGACTACTGCGTCCCAAAGTTGAGCCAGTGAGGTTGCCTCAGCGCTGACCTCTGAACTTTGATCTGTGTGCAAGGTGAGTGGAGTCCCACGACGCCATGTAGGAGGGTGGTCGTAGTGGGCCTCCAGAGCCTCTGTAATTAAAACAAAAATTATGGCAATGAAATTATATGGGCAGATGAATCAGATTTTAATGCTGACAGTAAAAGTTTAATTATTATTATTATATTGCTATAATAACTTAATATTAATGAGAAATTGGTAAAAACAAATATATTAAATGGTAGATTGTTTATTTATTCCTCTTCTAAATGCTAAATATTAGTAATTAAGTAATAACGAATAAAATTTTTTATTTCTAAAAAGTTAACAAAAATTTATTTTTGCAGGAACAGCATTGAAACATAAAAAATGCAAGCAATATAATCTTGCTACCATTGTAAATTTGCTCCAGTTTTGATGTAGAATTCATTTTTAAGTTTTTAAAAAAGGCAAAGAAAATACATTATTTACGTTGTAGTAAAAAAAAAAAAATCGTATATTAACTTATTAATTAACACGTATACAGTATACAGCGAAGTCGACATATTATACAGTATAGCATAATAAATATAATTGGTTTTGTATAAAATGGTGATTTGTAAGTCTGATCAAGATGTTATTCACGCCAATTATTTGTAATTAAAAAACTGCTCTCTACATATATATTCATTCTAGGTCAAGTCATGCAAATTTCAAGCACCAAATACATAATTTAGTTTTCAAAACCAGTGAAACGACCTTTTAAAATAATAAAGCATGTGACATTCCATTTTAAAAGCATAACTAATTTTTCATCAAAATCGAGGTACGAGTACTTGTTATTTTTTTTATATTTAATAGTGTTATCACGGCCTTTGTGCGTTATATATATACGTTTTTTGTTTTGTTTTTTTTTTTACATTTTTAAGCGAGAAAATGATTTGGTTACTTAAATTTTCCAGAAAAAAAGGAGCTCCGCAGTACGTGCTAATAAATACTTTGAGAAACTTTAGAACTTTTTTTCCCCCGTGTAGACACACCACAAAAAATTCATTCATTCATTCATTCATTCATTCATTCATTCATTCATTCATTCATTCATTCATTCATTCATTCATTCATTCATTCATTCATTCATTCATTCATTCATTCATTCATTCATTCATTCAATTGATGAATTCTCTTCTATTAAATTTCCTTTCTTAATGTAGTAACAATAGTGATAATGAAAATAATGAAATATGATATGACGCCTTACACTTATGCAACTTTTCCTACGGCAATGTTTAAACAGTTGCATGTATTATAATTTATTATTTTTTTCTCCTTAAAAAAGATAGTTTATTTGATTGTTCTCACCTCTGAGTGCAGGTGATATTGTTGGTTGTTGTGCTGTAGGCTTGAATGTATTGTTGGTGGTAGCCATGGTGACATGTTGCAGAATTACTACATTGTTGTTAGGATTGAAAAGTGCTCCCGGAGGATACGTATCTGAAATATTTAACAAGCAAATCAGTAATATTATTTATTATTTTGAAAATAATTTTGGTATTCTGAACCATGTTCCCTTTTGATATGTTTTAAAGAAGATAAAAATATATATTTTTTTTATTATTTTGATATTAAAGTTAATATAAATCCATATAATCATGCATGATATATTATATTATTAATTTCTTTTGAAAGCATATAGCAAAATTCAAAACATTAAAACTAGTCTTCTTAATTAATTAACAATTAAGTTTTAAATATTTTCTTAAGTGTGTTTCTTTTAAAGTATTATTTATTTTCATGGTCGATCGGTGCATAGTTTTTGAGTGATTTTTGTCTTTAACGAGTGAGTTTCAATATAGTTTTTTTTATATATATTATTATTTATTTATTTATTTATTTGGCTAGCTCTAACGCCAGCCTATTTTTTTTTAAAGATTTTCTTGATAAGAATATAAATAAAAGTACATACTAAAAAAACATGGAATTTAATGCTAATAAGTTGAGTTAACTTTAAAATTTTGAACCCTTGCACTTATACGAAACATATAATCCATATAAGACCCATATAGCATAGTATGTAAATTGGTATACCTTGTGGTGTAGGAGGAAGCTGAGTATGCCTCACGCTAGTAGTACATTGTTGAGAAGAAGGCGATTGTTGTTGCGGTGATGGCTTGACTTTGGCTCTCCGACTGCAAACCAATACCAATAACAATACGACGAGAACCAGTGCTAAAGAGGCACCGAGAATTAACATAATTGCAGAAAGTAAATCTACACCAAAACTTAAATGTTGATTATGAACTGAAGTTTCATTGTTGATCATTAATAACAATGAAGAGTCATCTTTTGCACGTGAACGTTCAGCTATTGTTGTCGTGGAGGTATTTTCACGTGGCGTTTCAATTGTTGACGTGTTTCGTGATATTTCCATTGTTGTGTAATGCGGTCTTTCAAATACTGACGTGACGTCACTGTCATCTATTGCCAACAATGTATCACGTGATCTACTGTCATCAATATCTCCCATTGTTGAAATGTCATCTAATGTTTTTTCTTCCATTATTGGCACCGAAAAAGTTTCATGATTTTCTAATACCGATTCAGGACTAATTTTTAAAGTTGGATTTTTTATAAAAGGATTTGTACTATTTTTGGCAGAAGATGATACATTTTTCAACAAAGTATTTTTTGTATGATTTGATTTAGAATCAACTATAATTGTTGAATTCAAATCAATATCTGTTGAACTCGACTCTAAAGGGAAAATTGTTGAATTATGTAAAGAAATTTCTGTTTCCAACACATCGTCTGTAACTTTCAAAACTTCAGAAATCAGTGGTTTTTTAACTTTACTTTTCTCAGTATGATTTTTCACACTTTTAAATTTATTTTTAGAACCAGAAATATATTCTGCTAACAATGTAGTAGTAACTATTGGAAGTGATGGGGTTGTAGTTGTAGTAGCAATTTCAATGGGTTTGGTACTTAATTGTTGAGGTAAGTCAATTGTTAAATGTGAAATATCAACATTTATTTCATTGTTATGTTCATTAAAACGATCTTCAGTATCTAATTGTTGTAATGAAGGTTTTCTGTTTAATTCTATTGTTGACGGTTTTATTGTTGTGGTAAGATCGAAACCTGAAACAAAAATATACCAACGAAATTTTATTATTATTATTATTATGTTTTGTTTTTTTTAATATATAATATATATATTATAATGATATTTATAATAAATTAATAAATATTAACATGAATAAATAAATAAACTGTAAATAAGCTTGTTTATAGAGCAAAAGTTTATGAGATATACTTATAATTTTGTAAAGATTTTATAAAAGCAAACACCCATACAAGTTAAGCATTCACTTTTTTTTTTTTTTTTTTCTATTTTATTTTGTATTTTTTTTATGGCAAAGACATTTGAATTGTTATATAAATGGAGATAGCATGCAATCCAAATGATTGCAAATTCAATAATATTGCTGCATTTGTTTGTACATATATGACAATATTTGATTCAAGTGCAATCAAAAACACATGCGCAATAATTTTTCTATCCCGAATTCATGTACATTTTATTCATTATAATATAATATGTTATAGCATAATTTATATACGATATGTTAAATAACATTTTTTTACAGCATATTAAATATAAGGTAAACCTCATTTTTATTTTTATATATTTCCAAAATAACACGATTCATCATAATGCAACTTTATTTGTTTCTCTTATATACAAATATAACATATATATATATATATATATATATATATATATATATATATATATATATATATATATATATATATATATATATATTATGTACCTTTAAATGATATACCGTAGAAAGGAAAATAAACATTTCAAATTGATAAAAAAATAAGTAGGAGAAGCTAGGTATTTCTAAACAAGTTTATTATTATAACAATATACAAAATATAAATCATTGTTTTTAATTGGAATTAGAAATTAATACTGAATGAATTTTCAGTATAAAATAAGAAATTGATACTGAATATATATTTTCAGTATAAAATTTATGATGCATAAACAATTTTTTGAAGTCAATAAAAAAAAGTTTAACATAAATATAATACATGCTGGTGGAATATTTGACATTGTATTGTACGGCGTGTATGATAATTTCATTTTTATTAATTTATTAGACAAATGGGTATCATGTATATATTTTTTTTTTACATACGTATAAAAACAGCATAACGTCTAAATTACAAAATACAAATTATTTTTAAACACAAAAGTTTATTTTTGAATAGCTATCTACTTATAATTATTGCAACGTAAATAATCAATAATTAAGCCAACACAGCATATCTAATCTCAGTTTCACCATTAAGTCTTAAGAAAATGAGAACCAATAGTGCTATGGTAATGAGTAATCCAGCAGCAGATATTGTTACTACATTTTCATTGGGGTAATCTATGTAACCCTCGGAATTGGTCACGTCAAAATATACTCCGTAACACGTGTAGGGGGTGTGGGAAGTTTTGGTTGCTTGGATCATGAGTTCAATATAGTAGGACCGTGAAGGAACTTCACCATCAATCTTATAGTGGTAGTCATCAATGTCATGAAGTCCCTGCAATTTTACGTCAATTAAATACATATAGTTCATAAATTATGATTATTGTAATCAAAACAATAATATGATGTTAAAAACTAATAATATTGTACCTTTTTGAAGTACAATATTGACTAATAAAGAAGCAACAATTGTTTTTAGGGCTGTCTTTACGAAATTTGGCTTACATTGACTTCCGTTTCCATGTACTGCGCATGCGTGGTAAGTAGAAACGGAAGTAGATGTGCTCAAAATCACTTTTTTTTTTTTTAATTCTATACGTTACATTGCGTACTTATAGTTGGCATCAAAACAGGTACTTCTTTATTATATAGTCAATACCCTTTATAAATTTTTTTAAATTTAATTTACTTTTTTTTTAAATGGTAATTTATTATTATTTTACAGTACATTGTGGGCAAGTTTATAACAAATTGCATCTACTAGCATTTTTTTTTTTTAATACGTACGTTATAATTTACGACGTGAATTTTTAAAAGGAATTCTATTCATTAAACAACGCAATCATAATAGAGGTTAAAAAAAGAAGCCTGCTTTTATACATTATAAAACTCTCTCTCTCTCTCTCTCTCTCTCTCTCTCTCTCTCTCTCTCTCTCTCTCTCTCTCTCACACACACACACACACACACACACACACACACACACACACACACACACACACACACACACACACACACACACACACACACACACACACACACACACACACACACACACACACACACTTTCATTATACAATTTACTTCTTTACTTTTATTTTCCAGAGTGACTTTATTTACATTTGCTTTATATATGGTTACATCTTTAATGCAGTTTTAAAATATTTATATAAAATAATGGAATATTTTTTTTCTGATATTCATTTTATTCTTAATGTTAATTACAGCATCAATGGAAATAACAACTATCAGCATATATTATATATTTATAAGAAATTATTATATTAATCAAATAAATAATTGTACAGTACAAACCTCTGAAACAGGACAGTTTTCGTCGGTGCATGCATTAGGGTACCAACAACTACCCCCAAGTCGTCTGCAATCCACTTCTTGCCAAATTGGGAAAAATATGATCCAAATTTTAGTGTATAATCGGAAATGTATCTACAAGAGAAAAACAATAATTATATTATAGTTATACATAATTTATTTAACATAATACAGCAGTAGTTCTCTATAGTTTATGCCAAAAGTTAAACAATACATGCCCTACTCAATTGGATCCCATTAAAGGCGTAGAACACCTTGAACAAAAAACTTGTCAACATAATTTCCTAGCATATACCTGAAAACCAACGTTGATTTGGCCGGAGTCATTGATTTCTAATTTATTTTCCATTTACAAAATGGTGCGTGCGGAATCGGACGCGTAGACCAGGTGAGCTGTGACCTCAGAATCTGAGGTCACAGCTCACTTATTGTTAGTCCACGCGCGTGTAAAACAAGTGAGCTATGACGTCAGAGTCCACACACACAATTTTGTGAATGGAAAATAAATTAGAAATCAATGACTCCAGCCAAATCAACATTGATTTTCAAGTATGCTATATAGGATATTACACAAGTTTTTTTGTTCAAGGTGTTCTATGTCTTTAAGTGGGATGTGGGATGTTATACATAATGCATTTTAATCTTTTAATTCCAAAATATTTTGGATTATCGGGGTAGCCATAAAATAAAATAATAATAACAGATAGATAACATTTTTTTTTTGCGAGTCACATTATATCTTTTGTATGTCTAATTTAAAAGAATGCACTCAAAAATGATTGTGAATTATCTTTTATAATGCAAGGAATTTTTTTTAAATACTTTTGTTATCAAAAGTGGCATTATTACAAAATATTATAGAGAAATCAATCACACGGATAAAAGAAATTACGTTTATGTTGCATGTCATGTGCGGTAACCATTTGTACGTTCAAATTCACGTTCACATTCACCAATCTCTATTGAATTGAACCACGTACTATTTTTTATGACGTAATGTATATCCATAGATATATACTCACCCCTATAGGTGCAGAAGTGTTTTGTTTAAATTCCAGTAACGCACTGAACACCACATCACCTGGTAGATTAGTTTCACGTGACAATGAAAATTGTTCTACGTGAATTACATCTTGTTTTGTTTGTGAGCAATGACTCCAACTGTTCACCGTGACCTTTGACCCTGATACCTGTCAATGATAACAACATCTGTAGTTACTTCAATGAGGGAAATGTCACTATGTATTAATGAAATAATCACATTTTTAAAATGAATTAAAGGACATTAAAGTTATTCTCCATTATATAGTTAAAAAATCATAATAGTAATTGACTAGTAAAGGAACAACGGTTTTGAGGCCGACTATAAGCGATTTTGATCACATCCGC